>JBAIAC010000002.1:27705000-27912500 GCA_037349315.1 Chelydra serpentina | reverse complement strand
TTCACAGCCTCCTCAGGCAAGGAGTTTCACAAGTTGACTGTGCGCTGTGTGAAGAATAACTTCCTTTTATTTGTTTTAAACCTGCTGCCCACTAATTTCATTGGGTGGCCCCTCGTTCTTTTATTATGAGAACAAGTAAATAACTTTCCCTTATTCACTTCTTCCACACCACTCATAATTTTATATACCTCTATCATATCCCCCCTTAGTCTCCTCTTTTCCAAGCTAAAAAGTCCTAGTCTCTTTAATCTCTCCTCATATGGGACCCGTTCTAAACCCCTAATCATTTTAGTTGCCCTTCTCTGAACTTTTTCTAATGCCAGTATATCCTTTTTGAGATGAGGAGACCACAACTGTACGCAATATTCAAGATGTGGGCGCACTATGGATTTGTATAGGGGCAGTAAGATATTCTCCGTCTTATTCTCTATCCCTTTTTAAATGATTCCTAACATCCCGTTTGCTTTTTTGACTGCGGCTGCACACTGCATGTACATCTTTAGAGAACTATCCATGATGACGCCAAGATCTTTTTCCTGATTAGTTGTATCTAAATTAGCCCCCATTATATTGTATGTATAGTTGGGGTGATTTTTTCCAATGTGCATTACTTTACATTTATCCACATTAAATTTCATTTGCCATTTTGTTGCCCAATCATTTAGTTTTGTGATATCTTTTTGTAGTTCTCCACAGTCTGCTTTGGTCTTAACTATCTTGAGCAGTTTAGTATCATCTGCAAACTTTGCCACCTCACTGTTTACCCCTTCTTCCAAATCATTTATGAATAAGTTGAATAGGATTGGTCCTAGGACTGACCCTTGGGGAACACCACTAGTTACCCCTCTCCATTGTGAAAATTTACCATTTATGCCTACCCTTTGTTCCCTGTTTTTTAACCAGTTCTCAATCCATGAAAGGATATTCCCTCTTATCCCATGGCAACTTAATTTATGCAAGAGCCTTTGGTGAGGGACTTTGTCAAAGGCTTTCTGGAAATCTAAGTACACCATGTCTAAGTACACTATGATCACCCTTGTCCACATGTTTGTTGACCCCTTCAAAGAACTCTAATAGATTAGTAAGGCATGATTTCCCTTTACAGAAACCATGTTGACTTTTGCCCAACAATTTATGTTCTTCTATGTGCCTGACAATTTTATTCTTTACTATTGTTTCAACTAATTTGCCCGGTACGGATGTTAGATTTACCAGGTAATTGCCAGGATCACCTCTAGAGCCCTTTCTAAATATTGGCGTTACATTAGCTATCTTCCAGTCATTGGGTACAGAAGCCAATTTAAAGGACAGGTTACAAACCCTAGTTAATAGTTCCGCAATTTCACATTTGAGTTCTTTCAGAACTCTTGGGTGAATGCCATCTGGTCCCGGTGACTTGTTACAGTTAAGTTTATCAATTAGTTCCAAAACTAATTTATCAATTAGTTCCAAAAGTCAACTTTATTACTACAGATTGAAACTTGAAAATTTTGAGCAGCCTTTGTTGTTATATTATCTTGAATTATTACTATTATAAATATTACCACAACGGGTTTTGTTTTCTTAACAACCTGGCAATAAAAGACTTTCAGAAGAACTTCAGTTGATCTCCTAAAATATGTGGGAAGGATTTTGGGCCAAGATTTAAAAAAACAGGTGGCTAAAATTAGGCTGTGAAGTGTTATTTTACCAACACTTATGCAGATAGTTAACTTTCCTCATGTAAGTGGTCCCATTGGCTTCAATGGGACTCTGTACATGCATAAGTAATGTGCAAGCATAGGACCCAAGTCCATATTTAGATACCTAAATAAGTGGCTTGATTATCAATAGTGCTGAGCACCCAGCAGTTCCCATTGAAGTCAACAGCAGTGACTTCTGCATGCTCAGCACCTTTGCATATCAGGCCACTTATTTAGGTTCCTAAATAGGAACTGCAGAGAATAACTCTAGGTGTTCATTTTTTAAAATCTTGGCCACGTTCTTTTGGTGTTTGAGGAACTGAGAGCCCGCAAATCCCACTGATCCCTTGCTAAATTCAGCTCCTATAGTCTCCTTGGCCTTAACATGGCTGTGTATGATGACACAGGAGGTAAGAAGCCTTCCTTTCCCTTGTGTAGCCCACATAAAGGCCAGTGAGAATTAAAGACTCTGTATTTTGCAGAGCACAGGTCTTCTCTTCCCCAAATGTCCTTGGGGTGCCGGATAGCTAGGAAGGAGGCAGGTCTGTGGCTCCAACACTTCAACTACTGGCCAGTGCAGGGAGCTGCACCTACAAAGTTGCTCCCCTAGGTGGGTGCAGTCAGCAGCGCTTACAGTAGGTTGGTACCTAAATGTCGCAGTCTAGCCTCGTATGCCTAGATCAGAGGTCTCAAACTCAAATTACCATGAGGGCCGCATGAGGACTAGTGCATTGGCCCGAGGGCCGCATCACTGACCCCGCCCCCTCGCTGCCCCCGGCCCCACTCCACCCCTTCCATTAGGCCCTGCCCCTTCTCCGCCCCTTCTCTGACTCCTCTCCTGAGTGCGTGGCTCCCCGCTCCTCCCCTCTCCCTCCCAGAAACCGCGAGGCTGCCAGACAGCTGTTCTGGCGGCGGAACTTCAGAAAGTAACTCGAAGGGGGGCGGCGGGCCACAGGGAAGTGCTCCGCGGGCCGCGTGTTTGAGACCCCTGGCCTAGATCTTCTTAAATTAGTTTGGTGTTGGACCATTATTCCAAGATGAAATTGGGTGCTGCCAGTTTTTCCTATGGTCCCTACACAAACAAGAGGAAGGAAAATATATTATAAATTCATAACCAATTGTTACCATTGCAGAATATAGTATTTTCCCTACTCTCCAGGTACAACTTGAATTCTGCACTTTTGACATCTGCCAGTGTGGGGATGAAGCACCTAAGTACAGTTCCTATGGTGATATCTGAAAATACTGTAAACAATCTTGCCAAAAATAACTATCTTAATATTTTCCTAATATTATAGGTTACTTTTTGAATCATCATTCAGCCTGCATCAAGAGTAAAAGGTACTTAGATATATACAAATGCCCATATATGCACTCTAAAACAGAAAAGCCTGAGAGAGAAATGAGGCACAGGTTAAAAATAGCACACAAAAAGAATAAATTAGGAAAGGAAAACATGGCAGCTATGTATAGGTCAAATAAATATAAAAATAACAAAAAATGGAAAAAATAGGTAAGGGTTAAAATGACAATATGCTGATACTGGGGCAGGATTAAAAACAAGAACCAGGAATATTAAGGTCAGTTAGGTACTAGGTCAAGAGATAATAAAGTGACAATTAGGTGTGGGGTCAAATTAAAAAATGTCGTGGGCTTTTTTTTTTTTTTTTGCATCCCTCTCTCCATTCCTTGATAATACAATTTACTTGACCAGTATTTATAGCATCATATTTTAAAGTAGTTTTCATATTGCTCTGTTCTTCCATAAAGGGTATTCTGAAACAAAATGAAGATGATGGGTAAAATTTTCAAAAGTGCCTAAATATATGCCATCATATATCAATGTGCCATTGTATATCAATGTGACATATGCCATCATGTGCCAGCAATGCCCCTCTGCCATGTACATTGGCCAAACTGGACAGTCTCTATGCAAAAGAATAAATGGACACAAATCTGACATCAGGAATTATAACATTCAAAAACCAGTAGGAGAACACTTCAATCTCCCTGGTCACTCAATAACAGACCAAAAAATGGCAATTCTTCAACAAAAACACGTTAACAGATTCCAATGAGAAACAGCAGAACTGGAATTAATTTGCAAACTGGACACCATCAAATTAGACCTGACTAAAGACTGGGAGTGGATGGGTCATTACAAAAACTAATTTACCCATACTAATTTCCCCCTACTGTTACTCACACCTTCTTGTCAAGTGTTTGAAATGTGCCACCCTCATTACCACTACAAAAGTGATTTTTCCTCCCTTAGTATTCTACTGTTAATTGCATTGTCTCATTAGCACTGACCACCCCACTCTCCACCTTTCATGTACTGTGTATATATGTACTTGCTGCTGTATTTTCCACTCCATGCATCTGATGAAGTGGGTTCTAGCCCACGAAAGCTTATGCCCCAATAAATGTGTTAGTCTCTAAAATGCCACAAGGACTCCTTGTAAATAACATAGGTAGGCCTTGTTGATACATAAGTTTACAACTTTAACTGGACTGGTATAGTTCAAGCGATATACCCACTTAGTGTGGATGCAGCTATACTGGTATAAAAGTGTTTATACCAGAATACCTTATTCGCATACATGAAGTGCACTTGTATCCTGCTATGCCTGCACCCACACCATGGAAATACCAGTAAAAAAAAATCACCACCCTAACCAATATAGTTATACCAATACAAAATCGGTGTGTAGACCAGATAATAGGAGCCCAAGTCCCATTTTAAAAAGTGATTTAGGCACTTTGAAGTCTAAGTTTCATTGTCCTTCAGTGAGACGTAAGCTACATCTACACTACGAGGTAGGTGTGTGATTCCCAGCTCACGTAGTCATGCTGGCACTATTTGTATGAGAGCTAGTGTGAGTATAAACAGTAGTGCAGATGTGGTAGCATGGGCAGCGGCAGCAGAGTCCATACCCAAGGGATTCGTACTCTGTGCAGCTAAGCCAGGCCTCCACTGTCACTGCCTGTGCTACTGCAACTACACTACTAGTTATACTCATGCTAGCTCTCATCCAGCTAGTGTGAGTATTTGTATGTGAGCTGGGAATCAACCCCCAGCACCAGCTTGTAGCATTAAATTATACTTAGGCCACTTAATAAACATCATACTTGTAAACACAATGATCAAAATGTAAGATTTAACACATTAGATATTTAAAGCACAGTATAAATATTGGACCAGATCCTCATGTGTGCTCTAGAGCACTGCTCAATGCTCAATGCAGGCTGTGGGGGGGAAGGCAGAAGTGGCTTTCCACTATCTTTCCACCCCTCTCCCATGACCTCTGGGCAGCCACAAACTGACTTGTCCCCTGGTGCAACAGAGAATGTTACCAGGATTGCCTTAATTTCCTCCAACAGCGTCACAGAGACTGTTCACTGGCTGTGATTGCTGGAGACCAGTGTTCTCTGGACACACCCTCTCCCACTTCTGGCATGCCTCAACACATCCTTATGCCAGGGAGGCTGGGAAGTGGTGGCATAGCACCAGTCACATGCCAGGGAGATCCCCTAGTGCTCACGTAGGATGGCTTCAAATTCCTTTATGCCTCGGGAGTCCAAAGGGGACTTATTTAGTTAACAGCCAGATCCTTGGCCCTGTTAAATCCCATAACTCCACTGTGAGGTAGTTAAGTAAGTATTATTCTAGTTTACATATGAGGAAAGTGACAGAGAGAGGTGAAATACATAATATCCAACAGTATCCCCTCGATTTGGGTGCTTCCGTTTTTAGGTGCCCAGTTTGAGAAATCAGAAACTGAAGCATCTAAAATCAGTGGACTCTTAAAACTGGGGGCCAGAGTGACTTATCCAAGCTTAGCATTCAGGAATAGAGCTGGATGAATTTTTTTGGACAAGTAGTTTATTCGCTGGAAAAATACAATGTCAGTCAACCTGGATCTATTTGTGAATTTGAAACAAATTTGCCAAATAGTTTCAGCCAAATAATTTTTTTTCAGGTGGCTATGGTGGTGCCCCCCTTATAACCTTTAGCTCCATGGTTAGCGTGCTCACCTGGGAGGTGGGAGAGCTGGGTTCAGGCACCCCCTCTGTCTGGTGTGGAAAAGGAATTTGAATTTGAGTCACCCCCTATCCCAGGTGAGTTCTCTAACCACCAGGCTGCTGGCTGTTCAGGGTAGGTGGTATCTTTATCAATCTCTGCTATTAGAATTGTTCCACTTTGTATATTAAAAAAATTAAATAGTCATTGGGCCAGATTAAAAAGAATGACTGTAAAACCTGGTGGCATGAGAGACCCAAATTCAAGTCCCTAATCCAGTGACAGCATTCAGGAAGCCTGTGCAAAGTCTTTAGGATTGTGCGATCTTGAGCATCCCACCACAGTGTGACTTACTTCCTCCTTGCCCCTTTTGGAAGTAATTTTGTAACCCCAGAAATTGTGATTGTCCTTGCAACTTGCTCCGAGGATCTAAAGGATGAACTAAAGACTCCTTGCTTCTCTCTCCTACACTGCACAATTGCACTAAGGTCAGAGGCCAGCTGACCCCAAATGTTGGTCATTCGAGTTAAAATTGTTTCCAAGTGACAAAAAACCATTACTTTTTCCTATCCTCCCCAGTACACAAATCACTTTCAAAACTAAATAGCCTGCTAAAATCATGAACGCTAACTAATTCTACCATTTTATCTAGAGCAGACACTGTTAACATCTCATATCATACCCCATAGAAATGAACAATATTAGAGAGAGAGAAAAGAAAAAATAGATCTTTAGGGTGAAGACCAAAAGAAGACTGAAGGTCAGCTAATCAAATACATGTTCATTGTGAGTTGTGTTTTCAGGACGTCTATCTATCAATTTACCTATCTAGTGATCGTACGTATGTGGCCCCCATTACCACAGTATCTGAGTGCCTCACAATATTTAACATATTTCTCCTAACACCACCCCTGGGAGAGAGGGAAGTAGTATTATCTCTATTTTACAGATGGGGAAATGAGGCACAGAAGGACTAAGCCACTTGCTTGAAGTCATATAGGAAGCCTGTGTTAGAACAGGGAGTTGAACCCAGGGCTCCCAAGTATTTTACATGTAGGAAAAAGGAAAAACAGGAAAAAATGTTGACACACACATAGAGATTAACACGCCATTTAGGCACACCACTCTCAATATGAAATACTGAACAGCTACTGCAAACATTGACTCCTGTGCTGCAATGAACGCCATACATGTAGGCCATCACACATAGGCAGAGGTCAGCCAATGCAGAGTCTACCACAGGATTGGGACTTAAATGTAGGTGTAAAGCAGAGGTGAAAGTAGGCCGGTCTGGTCCGGTCCGGCATACTGGCAAGAGCCGGTACACAGCCGACCATACTGTCAGGGGTCAACTTCCCGGTGTTCTGGGCCCTTTAAATTGCCGCCGGAGCCCCGCTGCTGGAGCCCCGGGCTAGCAGCAGCAGCTGGGAGCCCCAGGGCTCTGGCAGCGATTTAAAGGGCCCGGAGCTCCCAGGTACCACAGCCGGAGCCCCAGGCTCTTCAATTCGCCACCGGAGCCCTGGGATAGCGGCGGCAGCCAGGAGCCCCAGGGCTCCAGCAGCCATTTAAAGGGCTTGGGGTTCCCGGCCGTCGCCTCAGCTACCACTACCGTAGGGCTCCGGTGGTGATTTAAAGGGCCCAGGGCTCCCAGCTGCCGCAGCCGGAGCCCCGGGCCCTTTAAATCACAAGGTCCCTTAAGTTACTTTCACCGCTGGTGTAAAGTGAAGGATCAAATTTTGCTGCAGGGTACAAATGGAAGCACTAGTTTCCAGTGAGACAAGGAGATTTGCACTTTCACATCTGGGGGGGTCAGAATTTGGATGCAAATACAGGTGAAATTTTTCAAAATTATTTGAATGATTTAGGAACCTAACTCCCATTTATGAGTGCAGAGATATTACATAATCTCTGTCAAGGATGGGAATATTCCTTTGTTGCTGAACTTGAAGATCGAGCATGGAAGTGAAATGGGATTGGATCTAGATCTAGAAATAGACAACAAAATAAGGGCTGCGTGTAGTAGTCACTTATGATATCAAATTGATGATAAAAACCATGATCTATCAAAATCAGTAAGTTTACATGCCCTGTAAGGCTAAAGCTTTTTTTAACAAAATTTAAAATAATTTTGAGAATAGATTACAAACTAAGATGATGGTAAATACAAATAACAAATGGTCAAACGCTGGAAGTTTGTGGTTGAGGGAAATGGGAATTTGACACACTGGCTATTACTTCTGAAATGACCTCAAATCTGAACTGAAACTGAGACATAATTAAAAAAAACACTTTTATCATTATTTTCAGTTTCATGCCTCTCTTCACTTTCTGATGCCAACTCGGTCTAGAAATGGAAATGCTGAAATATTGCACACTGGACATGATATATTAAAAATATATGTTTAGGAAGAACAGGGTTGTCAATGGAAGAAATTCTACACTGAATTACATCTAGTGCAATACAACTGAAATCAACAGAACTGCAGTCAGTGTAATTTAGTGTGCAACACTGGACCCAATGTGTATACTTTCAACAACAGACATGCTTTGGCACTTGTCTAAGTAAAATGAACTAAAATCAAATTATGCAAGATATAGAAGTGAGATTTTGAGGATAGGTTAAACTTTCAATATGAGGGTATTCTTTCCAAATGCTGCCTGAGTTTTTATAATTTTTAGCATAACTCTCTTGACCAAATCTATTTCTTTTGGCAATAGGATGTTTCCTGGTGGTGTCTGCTGCTCGTTAAGATTCTCACCCATTTCTCTGTGGGTTCTTCCATAAGTATCATGTGAACTACTAATTTTGGTCACCAAGGTGCTCAATATACATTTTCCCCATTTACATATGTTGGGTTATTTGACAGTGTTTTTGAATGAACTCCACCAGCATCACTATGGATTTTCTCATGTATTCCACCAACAGTGTTTCCCCAGGAGAACCAGCAGGTCTTTCACTGGCATCCCTTGGCACAGTGCCTTCTGTTGCCTTCAGACAAACAAATTACCGATTGAAACACATTGTGCTGTGTCTCTGCCTAAAGAGCTGCAAATGCAGTCAGTCTTCCAAGAAACAAATGTGGGGAAAAGCAAATACAGTGAGCACAGTGTGGCATTTTTCAAACACTCCAGAAAGAATGGAGTGAAACACTCTATTTATGCTCATGAACATTCGTTTGGCCAATGTTCTGTCAAAGTTGACAACTCATGTTTATATTGTGAACTTTGAATACACTGAGACCTCGTAATGTGGTTTATTCATTATCTAAGGTTCCTGTCAAAGATAAAGAAAATGAATGAGAGGTGGAAGAGGTATTTGATATCTTCTAAAACATAAAAAAAATGAAAAAATCACCAAGTGCTGATAGCCTTGCAGAAGATATATTTTTAGATTCTACCCAACAGGTACTATTTTAATGGTCTTCAATTATAGGATTTTATTTAGAAAATTCTTTTTGGGGTGAACTCTCATACCTATGACTCATTATACTTTGAAATTCTGTGTAAAACATATCCTTATCTGATATAATCTCTTGTTTATTAAGAATAACTTCATGGAATTCAGCAAAGTCATTCCAGATTTACAACAATTAACTTCGATCAGAATTTGTCCCATCGTGCCAAATTCAATGGAGACCTAAGTAGTTGTGTAAGTTGCAGGGTATGCGTAATTGACCAAGTAACATAATTTGTACTGGGTTAGGGATTTTGCAGGTCTGCCAAACAACCTTAATTTGCACTGACAAATTCTGTCCCTGGCATAAGTGAGAAAAACTTCAGTGGGCCGGATTCTCCATTCATTTACACCAGAATTGCTATGATACTTTCTTTTTTTATTACTTTCCCCTCAAATGGAAGATTAGAGACTGAGGGCTAGCTACACAAAGGGAATTTAGGCTCAGCATTACAATGCCCAGCTTTAGGTGTGCTGCTGTCTAATGAAATTCATAGTCCTGAGAAAGGTGCTCAGATTCATTATACGATCCATGGCAACAGTTATGCAGCTAAGAATGGGATTCACAGACGCCAGTGAGCTGAGTGGGGAGTTGTCTAAACAAGACGGTAGGAAATGCAGCAAAGTGGGGTGTGGCCAGATCTGCACTTGTCTCTCGGAGTTAGGCACCTATCTGTGGGTCAGGGGGAATTGCCTCCCTCCACTCAGGATTCACACCTGTGAGCCCTCTCCTAGAGTTAGGTACCTAAGCCAGGTCAGTCCTTTCTCCTAAAAAAGCAAAGCTTTTCACTTGATATAAATAAATATTCACCAGGCCAAAGGGTGAGTGAGAATGACTCTCTAACCTGGTGAGTGGGACACTCAGTTTGGGGAGGGGCATGACCCAGGGTCTAGTCCCAGAGCCAATAAATATTTAATTATTTATGTAAAGTGGAACAGCCCCGATGAAGAGAGATCCACTACAGAATAGCTTGTAGCTCAGTGAGTAAAGTATCTCAGGGAGAAGAAAGATTTGAACTCACATCTCCTACATCCCAGGAGAGTGTGCTGACCACTGGAATGCTGGGTAAAGGGCTTCAGCACTACCTGCTCCTCTGGTTGTGTTCTGTGCGAGGCCCAATCCAGTAGGCAAGATAGGCAAGGAAACACCTAGGAATTCACCTTGTGAATCCTGCTGTGGCTTAGGCATGAGTTAGCCACTAAGTTGGCTTTTCGCATGCCCACCAACAGATTTGTAGGCCTCTTGGGGACTTTAACAGTAGAAACATAGCCACATAGGGAATTTAGGCATCTATCGGGTTAGGCAGCAGCTGAGCAAGGGTTTTGAGGAACTAAATTTTTGATTTAGGCACCTAAAATGGCAGTTCGACACCTAGTGGATTTAGCCCTGAGTGATTAGTGAGATTATCAATTTTAAAAGATTCTTTCTTGAGAGGGGCTGAACAATTAATTCTCTAAGGAAAGGTAGCACGTGCCTCCCTGAAGGGGGCATTGACAATCTCATCTAATAATGGATCCAGTATCTCCACACTATATTTAATAGGTAAAAGGGACACGAGTCCGGTTCATTTATTATAACTTGGAACTCCAAAGCACCTACAAAATCTCAGAGAGAAACACTGGCTGAAACTCAGGCTAAGAAGATCCTAGATTGGCCCCATCCAGAAATGGCTCAGCAAACATGGAAACTTGAATGCTTGGGCCACATCCAAGGGATTGTGTCTGCAAAGTAGAATGAGAACGCTTCACAAAGATAAAGCTAAATTCTGCTACTTAGAGTCATAGAATCATAGCACTGGAAGGGACCTTGAGTGGTTATCTGGTCCAGGTCCCTGCACTCATGGCAGGACTAAGTATTATCTAGGCCAGGGATCAGCAACCTTTGGCCCGCAGCCTGTTAGGATAAGCCCCCTGGCGAGCCAGGCCAGTTTGTTTACCTGCCGAGTCCACAGGTTCGGTCAATTGCAGCTCCCCCTGGCCACGGTTTGCTGCTCCAGGCCGATGAGGGCTGCGGGAAGTGGCGCGGGCTGAGGGATGTGCTTCGCTAATATTAAATATGTGAAACCTGACCTCCACCTTGGAATGGTTTGTTACCTACCTTGTATCCTCTTGCTCACAATAAGAAGATTTGAGGGGGATCCACGCTCATCAGTTTACATTTGAATCTTAAACTGACCTAATCAGCCTATAGCAGTTAGTATGCACAGTTGGTGGAATAAGAATGATAGTTGAGTTTTTCAAAGAAGTCTGGGTGATTTAGACGCACATCTTCCATTAAAGAAAGCATGTGTCTAAATCTCTTAGACTGCTTTGAAAATCTCAGCCAATCCATCTAATGGTTGACTATAACTGTTGCATTTTTTATGCAGCTATATATAAATGCTTGTAAATAAATAGTGGTATGAAATTTTGAAAGAAACTGGAAACCATGTGAAATTCCTCTGGTTTCATTTTGCAATGCAGATTCAATGTTCTCACCAAGTTGCTGAAGCTCATGAACATCTCAGATGGTGTAAATAGATAACTCTACTGATTTTAGTGGAGCTGTGCCAATTTACACCAGCTAAGGATCTGGTTTATTGAGTGAGCCGTCATCCGCTTTCATGTGAACCTAGGACAATTCATGGTTTTGCATCTATGATTCTAAATCATGAGTCATTTACAGTTTGTCATGTTTGTATCATGAAGCAAGGCAAAACTCTGAGGTATAGACTGACTTTCAAGCTGAGATTTTGATTTTGATCAAACTCCAAAATCTAAGCAAAATTCAGCAGTTGCAGAGTCATCCAACTCTAAACTAAAGAAAATATTTTGCAATAACTTGCTAACTGAAACCATCAAGTGTTGCACTGCCGTGTAACATACCTGCAAGCAAACAGTCTTAACATTTATTTTACTCTGTTTAGGTTGTGAAGCAGTGCAACGTGAATTCCTCAGTGAAGCTGTTAATTTACGTGTTACATACTTTCATGTATTTCCAAAAGCAAATGCGGAATGATTTCTAATCCATTCTTGAATTCATGTTATTAGCAAAATGCCTTTGGCAGTACGTTTTGTTGCCTAAAATTGATAATTAAGTAGTTTTAAAAGTAAAAATAAATAGGCCCCACTTATGATGTCAAGGGACCAGATTCACTGGTAATCCGCCAACAGAGGAATGTTCACCTGAAGTGAGTATGCAGCAGTTAAAACTGCCTTTAATCTCTTAGGGGCCCAGCCGGCCCAGCCCACAATGCAGATAGGGATGGAGCAAGTCACTTGGATATGCAGTGATTCTATACATCTTTGGACAGCCTCTTCTGGGAGGCTACAATGGCAAAGTTTAGAGCTGGGTGCTCTGCAGAACTGCCCACGGAAATGCTATGGTGACAATTTCACTTTTTGTTGCCTGAGGCAGCTGCCCCCTAGGCTCAGGAGTGTGCAAATTGCTCCTAAGAAGGAGCCCAAAGTTTTTGACGTCTAAATAACTTCTATATCCGAATGAAAATAGAAAATATACGATACATTTCTAAACCTCAGAGCATCTATCATGTGTAAGAGCCCAAGCCCAGTTGTCTGATTATACCAATGCATAATGGTTTTGTCTCTTTCCACAGAGTTCTTGACAGAAGTGATCGTGCCTCCTGAGAGTACACAAAGGTGTGCTGCTCAAAGAGGATAATTAAACATTAGCTGTGCAACTTAGTGCAGTACTCATTTCTCCCCAGAAGTCTGTAATCAGACACAGGAGTAGGGATTGAATCCACCCTTCTGGTGAGCAAAATGGTTTATGCTGTTTCTCAAAGAGGATTTTACAATAAGGGTAGAAAGAACAAGTGGGGGAAAGAACAAAAAAATTCTGATACTGCATTCCTCAAATGGTGTGACATGTCTTCCTAAACCCAGATTACTCAGTCCAAGACAGATCTGCAAAAATCTAGACACAGGAGCCTACTATACAGCACATAGTCTAAATTCACCCATGTGCTGAGGGCCAATAAAAGGCCTATACACTAACCGAGTACCACTTTGTATAGTTTGCAGCATATACTTTCCAGTATTTTACATTTATAGCTATAAAGCAATTGAATAAAGAGATGCATCATCATTTTCTTTCTTTTTTTTAACACACAGGAGAATTATTTTACCAACATATGAAAGAGTGTTCCTATAGCATCACAGTACTTTGTGCTAGAGGAAAACAATTACAGTGAATAAGGTAGAATAGCTCTGTTATTGCAGTACATAAGACTTTGATTACATACTGCCAAGATTCATACCAGCCTAGTAGTTGTTGACAGATAAAGTAACAAAAATGAAACTCATTTATTTTTTCTTTATTGAGACCTCAAGGTAAAGCAAATTTTCAGTTCTTGTACTTACTACATTGAAAGAACAGAGACTGACAGTCAAAATGTGCCAGTCCAGAAATATAAATTAAACCTAGTTTCATATCAGAGTTTCATTTAGTCTTGGAAAAAGTGCTGCTGCTTGGATTATTTTTGATCCTAAAATAAATATACTGTAGACTGCTATAGTGTGTCTAGGATGCATTAACCCTTTTCTGTGTTTGACTTCAACTGTTTACCCTCTTCTATGTTTATTTTCAAGAATATAGAGGTAAACTGTAAAGTGCTATGCCTCTTTCTACAATTTTGAAGCAATTTGGGGACTAGATTCTACTATATTTTTTCATACTGAGAAGTAATTTACTGTATGCATGTAGTGCCATTGAATTCAAAGACACTAATTGCAGAGTAAGGCACTTTTACCATATGAAGGACACTTTTTGAGGAAGTATAACTCACCTATGTTCAGAGAGAATTCTTCTAGCTGATGGTATAGGAAGTTCTGCCAGCTGGTGATAACTATACACTATATGTTTCGCTGATTAAGTTTAATATGTGTCTTATTTTTTTGTAAAGTTGATTAATTCAGTAAAGTACAGATAAAAACAGCTATTGAGATGGAAAGTGCTAAACAAGTGTTTTTATCCCATCAAATCTTTGTTTTGATACCTAGCCCAACTTAATACAATTGCTGTTCAGATTAATGAGGCAGCATTCCAGTATCTCCTCTGTAATTAAACACTTCCCTGGTAGACTACAGCATTAAAGATGCACCAGACGTTGAAACCTCAGTGGTGAAATTTAAAACTGTTGAAATCGGAGGGGTCAGCTGTGAAGCACAAGTTCCTTTATAGCCTTGGTAACTTTCACTTGTAATGTGTGTCTCCAGAATAATTTGGCTTAGGGTTTTTTTTTTTATCATCGTAGGATCTAAATTTGAGAATTTTCTCATTACTTTCTGAGCAAAAGTAACATGAAGTACACTTGTTTCCAAAATCACCTTTTCTGACCTTTCACAAGATAATTGCAGTACTAGTAGGCTTAGAATACTTGTTAAAAAAATTAAGTTTATAAAGTAGCAAAAATGCCCCTTCTCATGCTGGTGTCGATTTCAAAATTAACATTTTGGTTCATGTGCTTCTAATAATCACTGACCCTTACTTCATGTGCTTTCCACAGGAAATGAATACAGCAGAAATTACTTTGACCCAGTGATGGATGAGGAAATAAACCCAAGGCAGAGTGGGATGGAGGTCAGTGGAGAAGGTGAGGCAGAATTAAGTATGTAATTTTTGTGTCAAAATATTCCTTTCCATTCATGAAAATGAGGTGACAAAGATCACATATGCAGTTCCATTTAAATATTGAGGGTTATTATTTAAATTATATGTCTTCACCACCATGAACATGATGGGCAGCATAGGTAGTCTTTGATCAAGGACACTGAGTTAGTGGACAGGTAAAAGCAGGAATGTGTGCTTTACTCTGTATTTTATTGTAGCTATAGAACATATAACTGAGATACAGAAGCATATTCCAAGAAAACTGTTGACCTAAATGTTCTGTCTAATTAAAATACCCAATCCAGAACAGAGCACCAAACAGTATCTTTTTTTGGAGACATGATCCTGAATTCCTCATTCAAGTGAAAATGTCATTGAATTCAATGTGTTTTGCCTATCAGAATGCAGCACACCCAGGTTTTTTTTGGAAACCAGCAAATATAAATATTTTTCCAACACATTGAGATTTTTTTCTTTTCTGCATTTTAAGGATGTGAAACAATAAGAAGGAAAGTTGTGCTCTGTGGAGTGTGTACTAGTCCACTTCATCTTGGATAATGCAAGTTCTTTTGTACAGCAGGGAATGCGGGGTTGTTGTACTCTAGCATCCAGCACGAAGTGACTGGAAGCTATGTGAGGGTTCAAAAAAGAGTAGTCAGTGGTGATATTTCTTCCCAGGTAATGGCAGCATATTCAGTATCTTCTGTCACTGTCTCCTGCCAGTTCTTCCTTGGCCTTCCTTGCATTCTCTTTCCTTTCCCAATTCAGTGCTCGAGTAGCATGTCTCCCATCTGGCGTACATGTCCCAACCATCTGAGCCTTCTTTCCTTGATGATATTTTCTAACATGTCCAGCTTTGTCAGCTCCCTTACTGTCACGTTTGTTATTTTGTCTTTCCATTAAATGTTGAATATCTTTCACCACCTTCTGTGATGGGCAGTCTCCAATCTCTTTTTGTTAGCCACTGTCATTGGCCAAGACTCTGCTCTGTACAGTGGTGTTTTCAGTACAATCACTTGGTATAATCTGACTTTTAGTTTGGTGTGGCGATCTTTGTTTGACCAGCTGTTGGTCATTCTTCCAAATCTGGTGTTTTGCTTTTCCTAATTTCATATTGATATTTTTATCATGGCCCCCTTCAAATGTCATCATACCCCCCACATGCAAGAACTCTTCTACCTGTTTGATTTATTTTCCATCCATGTACACCTTTGCATCTATTGTCCAGTTTCCTGTCTTCATAATCTCGGTGTTCTCTGCATTTACTTTCAGTCCAATTTTTGCTGCTTCCTGGTCTACCTCATTTGTAAGGCCAATCATCCCATTCTACATCATACTTAGTAAAGCAATAATTTGTATTGCCCTTGTCCTTGCCCAGTCTATTGCTAATGCAAGGAGGATTGGTGCATAACACACACCCTTGTCTAACTCCAGTCACAATATCGAACCACCCATCCTAGCCTGTGTCGAATCTTACTACGATCATATAAACTCCTACTTGCTGTCAATCCCGGGCAAAATATTGGCTACAGTTATGCTGAATAGAAAGATGAAGGCAGTGGATAGAATATTACAGGAAGAAGATGCTGGATTCTGTCCAAGTGGATCATGTTGTGAACAGATATTCACTCTTTGACAGATCATTGAAAAAGCTACTGTTTTGCCAAAACCCATCTTAATCAACTTTATCCACTTTAAGAAAGCATTCAATAGTGTCCATGGAGAGACCCTGTGGAATATTGCTCGAAGCTATGGGATAACAGACAAGCTGATCAATATAATAAAGAGTTAATATGATGGAAGTAGTGCTGTCAAGAGCTCATGATAAAAAGATCTGGAATGTGGGTGGAAAATAGACCGATCTAAGAACACATGGGTTTAAATATGGTCATTGTGGTGTTAATGGGGTGCTTAGCTACACGATGCACTCTTTGGTCCTACTTTTGCTATTAGGCAGCAGCAACTTGGTGACCTGCAAGACTCAGTTGTTCCCATATGTTCCCTATCCAGCTCTTTACTTTTGAACCTTGTAGTTATATGAGAAACAGTCCTCCTACAGATGCAGGATCCTAGTCAAATGTTTAGAGACCATGAGCTGCATAGACCCACAAATCTGTGGCCACATAAAATGTAGAAACAATGAGGAGTCTGGCAGCACCTTAAAGACTAACAGATTTATTTGGGCATAAGCTTTTGTGGGTAAAAAAACCCACTTCTTCAGATGCATGAAGTGAAAATTACAGATCCAGGCATTATTATACTGACACATGAAGAGAAGGGACACCTGTTAGTCTATAAATTGCCACCAGACTCCTCGTTGTTTTTGTGGATACAGATTAACACAGCTACCCCCTGATATAAAATATAGAGGATCTTAAAATAGGCCACTATTGAAGTTAATGAGAGACTCTTACTTTTTCATGGAAAGTGTGAAAAGTGAGTCTTGAAGGCAGAAGCTTTTGACGGGTACACAACTGAGAGAAATCATAAGTTCTGCCATGTGTTGGGTTCATTGGGGCTGTAATTTGATTTTTTTTTAAATGAATCAGTGAGAAGGTAAGATGATTGTCACCTAATCCTGTACCATCAGGTTTATCAAGGACATTGCATCTAACCAAAAGCCCATAGTGTCATGGGATATCAAAGTGATGCTTAGGAAGATAACCTGCATGATTTGTGTAAGCTGAAGTTTCTTATGAGGAAGGATTTATTCTTGGTGACAGTGGCTTTGACTCATTTAATAAATGAGCTTCAAAAGCCATGATCTACTTTATATTCAGAGAGCGGAAAGTGGCTTTTATGTATTTGTGCATGTGTGTGTGTGTATAGATAGATATAAAAACGCACAAAGAGCTAATGGTGGTGTCAAAGCTCCACGTTAATCAAATTATTGTCAAGGCAATATATGTCCCTGTCTTCATGCCCATGTTACGGAGGACAAGCTATATAAGTTGAATCTTAAATGTTCCCTTGGGTGTTTGTCTGGAGCAGATGAAAGCCCTTAGAAAGTCCATCCAATTGTTTTTCTTTCTGTTGACATTAACATATTAGGTCAGTCTGTATCTAAGAGAACATGTCTAAATGGCTGTCCTTTTGAATTTCTCTTTATTTTCCCCTGGCAGGACTGTCACTCAAAGGCCATGTGAAAGCCCAATTTATTAGAGGCATGTTAGCAACCGTAGCCAGCCTCGGGTTGGTTCTCCTGAGATTTGCAGAACAGTTGTAATGCTATAAGGAGTTTACTTTATTCTTTTACCTGATATTGCCTAGAGTAATGCTAGATCATAGAATGGTTGAGGGTATTTCTTTTAGATAAATGATTCATAATCATATGTATGTTGTGGCTGTACATTACAGAAGTAAATACGTCTGTGGCCCTCCTTTCCTTTATCAGCAATCTGCTATTGCTTGACCAGTTCACTACTTGTCTCTTGGCGTATCGTTTTTTGCTCTAGTCATCCTCTGAAGAAAGGACCTTTGCTCTCCCTACTCACTTATGTGCATTTTGGCTTCTTGTGAGCCCAAATATGCCATCGAATCTTTTGTGTTGGCTGCCACAGCATCTCTGAAGCAAAACCTGGCAATTTCAGCAGAAGTTTGTTTGATTTCCCTTATATAGAAGTACTATAGAATTTGATAGGGAGAAAATCAATATGTTTCTGTAGAAATGCAATAGGGCTCTATAGAAATTTCTCTTAGCCTATAATGTTTAATAGGGTAATATATTTTCTATGGATTTTTTTTTTAGCCTCCTATAGAATTCTGTAGCAGGGATATAATTCTCTACTAAATCCCCTAGGCTCTTTAGAACCAGTAACTCAAAAGAAAATGGATAGGGTGTAGAATGATATGCATACACTATTATGTATGTGGACTCCATCTTTGAACCCTCAATGCTGCTCTGAGGTCCACAGTAGTTTAACTTGAGATTGTGCATTTCAGTAACCTGTTGTCACTTGTGGTACTAAAGAGATTCTGGGCCTGATTTTGTTCTCACTTGCACAGGTGGAAAGAGTAATTCCACTGAAGTCAATGGAGTTGCATCTAAGCAGAGCTGACATAAGTGAGAGGAGAATCCGAACTAGTGTTTGGAGTCTTCATTTTGGATTGGTTGTATACTGACAGAGGAAGACTTACTTATTCAATGCCTGTCTTCACCCAGAGATGGGTCATTGTGGAGAGATAAAGGCATGCATTGTTGTATCAGGTTTAAAACACCCTCGTTAGAGTATCACTCTTTCTGTGACACAGGAAGTCTCAGACCAAGACATATCAACTGGCCACATGTGAATCTTCTGTCACTAGCATTATTCAAAGTTAAATGTAAGTTTCAGGTAGCTGTGGCATAATATTGTTAAATGTATTATACTGTAAAGATAAGCTATTAACAAATATATTTTTGCTATGTGACAAACTAAGTTTGTGCTTGAGATTTATTAGAGTTGATAAATTCCCTCAAAACCAAACAAAAACAGAGAGTGTGCCATTCTTTTTCAGGAGAAGGTACCAGTGTCGGGTAATGGAAGAAATTAAAAAGGTATCAGCCTACATTTTCAAAAGTGACTAATGATTTTGGGATGCCTCAGTTTTTGGGTGTCCAGGTTGACACCTTAAAGAAAACTCGCCCTCCGAAAATCAGGCCCCTTTAATGAATGTCAAACTGGGTACCCTAAACCATTAATCACTTTTGAAAATTGAGGCCACAGTTAATTATGGTATTGGTTACACTTGAGTTAACCCTGAAATTACCATAGAGCTGGACAAATATTGGGGAAAAACATTTTGGGGGGAGGGATAGCTCAGTGGTTTGAGCATTGGCTTGCTAAACCCAGGGTTGTGAGTTCAATCCTTGAGGGGGCCATTGAGGGATCTGGGGCAAAAATCTATCAGGGGACAGTACTTGGTCCTGCTAGTGAAGTCAGGGGACTGAACTCAATGACCTTTTAAGGTCCTTCCAGTTCTATGAGATAGGCATATCTTCATATATATATATATATATATATATATATATATTGGCTAATATTCTGGGGGAAGAGGCTTCCACGGTCATTTTCTACCTAAATGATAGGTTGGTGACCCAACCAAGTTTCATGGGGAGCCGTAAATACTCAGAAGATTTTCAGATTCATGCTATCCTTATGTGCTATTAAAATATACAGCTATGTTAAATTACCTACTATAGATCCAAGAACAAAAGAATATTGAAAAAATTGAGGTTATTGTTACTATTATTCAAAAGTCAAACAGAATGATGCTAATATTTGAATATAAAAATGCATGAAACATTACAAATAGATTGTTACCTCAAATAAGGAAAAAACAAAGTGTGTGTGTTTGTTTGTGTGTAGGGGATTAATATAAATTAGGATATAAAATAAGGATATTCTTTACAAATTGTTCCATAATTTAGTTTTGGGATAGTGCTATTTTTCATAACTTAGTACCAAGTTGTGATAAATTTCATAGCAATCACTTATCTACAATTAATTTTAGAAGGTCAAAAGGGCTCGTTTAAATTCCTTATGTCTCAGTACAAAAAACAGGTGGTGGAAAACCTGATTTTCACTTTTTCTTTTTAAGTGCCTATGAATTTAGATGAGAAAATTCTCTATGGTGAACTGATGAAACTTCTAGATGAAGAGAATAAAATGGTGGAATATCAAGGTAAATAACTAAACCTTTTTATTCAAAAATCTGAGCTGTGCATATATATCTCATAAAACTTGTCTTGCTATAATATAAAGAAGTAGCTGATCTTGCATGCATTGAAGTTGAAGGTAAAATTCCCATTGAATGTAATGGGAGCAGGCAAGATCTCACCCAAAACATTTTATCATTCATGATTTTATGTATTTAAATAAGATTTAAATGGTGCATAGTCTTTGGGCTGCCTCTCTGGACAGAGGTGAACCATAGAAAATATTCCAACTTGGATGCCCAAAGTTAATCACTTAAATCCATATTTAGGCACATAAATATGTGACCTGATTGTCAGAAGTGCTCAACATCCAATGCAAGTATATGTAGTAGAGGGATTTGGGTGCCTAAATAGACATGTAGTTTTGTAATGCTAGCACCCAAGTTGGAAAACGTTGGCTTTATTTTATTAGAAATAGCGAACCCATGAAATGCATCCAAAATATAGTATGTTTCCTCATCTCCAATAAGAACAGCAGAGCAAGAGAGAGGAGGCTCCTTGACTCCAAACTCTCAGGCTTACTTTGGCTTTATTTAGTTTGACAATATCTATTTAACATCACGTGACTGCACTGAATCATTACCTTTCCAACCTTTACATGCTGTGCATACCTGCTGCTTTTTTCTATTTCATTTAGGGGAGGTGAAATACAGGTGACCCACAAGTTCAGAGCTGGCCGTGTCATTTTTCACTTCATATGAAGCTTGTGTGTGTGTTTGTGTGTGTTTTCTATTCTTACTATCTTTACAGAGCTTCTGTGTTCTTTTGCAGTTTCATCCAGGGTCTGGTCTAGAAGAGAGACAGAACAGGCAGTTGCCTAGGGCAGCCAAGATTTAGGAACAGCAACATGTTTTATGACTATTTAGTTTTTGAGTAACTTTGTTCTAGAAGAGGCAGACATTTTTCAGTTTGCCTAGGGTAGCAAAATCCCTTGAACTGGCGCTGGCCATATGATTAATATCTTTGAAACCTATTTGGCTCCATTTTAAATGCAAGGAAAAGAAAGTACAACTACCATAGCTAAATCAGTGCAGATAGTGTAAGCAAAAACCTTTAACAGATTGTTAGCAAGCCCAGTATTGCTACATGCTAATCAGGTGTTCCACATTACTGAATAGGTTCAAAGTATTGCTGCAAGTTGATTGTTGCTTTTATCATGTAATAACATATGGTAAAACAAAAACATGTTTTACTGTGGTAAAGCATGCTATTCAACAATATTTCTATTGGAAATATTGGCTTTTGGGATCCTTCTGTGATACTTATATGAGCTCCATTACCATGGTATCTGAGCACCTTCCAATCTGTAATCCATTTATTCTCACAATACCCCAATGAAGTAGTGCAGTACTGCTATCCTCATTTTACAGATGAGGAACTGAGGCATTAAGTGACTTACCCAAAGACACACAGGAAGTCAGTGGCAAAGGAGGGAATTGAAGCCAGGTGGTGCAGTGGCCAGGTCTCCCTCAACCAGGCTAGTGCCCTGGCCGCTGCACCACCTTCTGCTCTCTCATTGAGATAGAGTAACATTTATCTTTACCGTGTGATATTAATGAGCTTCACCAGCACGAGGAGGCAAAAAGCACTTGTAGATCATCCTACAAGAAGAGGAAAGAACATAGCTTATTCTATAGTTGTATATTTCAAGGTATTTTGTCATTGAGTAACCTGGGAGTTACCCATGTAGTCTATTTTGACAATTTATTAGATCACTAGATATTACAAACAACTGTAACAGCAGAGTATTAAAGAATGTTGTAAAATATACAGTCCCTAGTTAGAAATGGGGCCTAGTTGAAAATTTTGGATTCTGATCCAAACATCTCTAAAGTGATGACAGTGCAATAAGCATACAATTACAATGAAGGTATTTTAGTGTCTAAAATCCTAGATTAGATTAAATAGATTTTAAAGGCATGTTTATCCCCCTCAGAATATAACAGGAAAGAGTTAAGGTTGCTTGGGTGCTTTAACTGTGCATTTCCATTCATTAATGTGTTTGGATTTCTTTTAAGAGTAATGGTAAAACTCAATCCACTTGGTTTGTAATAGTTGTTTTTGAGGTAATCGTACAGTGTTTGCCCTGAAGTTACTAATATGTATTATTAACTGAAAATCTATTTTAATGTAGTTTTTGGTCTTAGAATTTCCTTTTGAAAAAATGTTTACATCATTCATGAATACTAAACAAGAAACCCAACGAAAATGCTACCATGCAATATTTTTAATGATTTGAAGCTATATATTATCAACCTGAATATATGTTTAAAAATGAAATTGTAAGGGCAGGTTCACTGGTACACCCGTCTAGCACAAAGAATCTTGAGTGCACTGGCTAGTTAAGCTGGCTTTAGAGCTACTTTACATTAACAGATCCATGCAAAACAGCTGAGGTGTACTGGTGACTCTGGCTTTTTTAATTGATTTATTAGTTTAGGTTAAGGGCTGTGATACTGAGACTGAAGCTGTGTGAAATGGGGACAAGAGAAGTCCAATATCTCTGCATTTTACATGCTTCCCCTATCCTCCTGCCTCAGTTCTCTTGGCAGTGATGCCTTGGTGCTCAGGAAAATGGATGCAGCAGTACCGGGGGCTGGCTATCAAGCACTGATGTCTCATGTTATTATGCAGCCATGGAACTTTTAAAGAGCAGTGATAGTTGTGCTAAGTATTCTAGCAATAAGAACACTTGACACATCTGTCAAGTCTCTCTCATACCACCAAGTCATTATGACCAATGGAATTGTTGCATGCACATTATCTGCATGGGAAGGATGGAGATAGATTGAGTTACATCTGATGTCACAGTGGCCCCACTTGAGAATTGCCTGAAAGGTTGACCTGACCCTGTCCATAGCCTATTATAATCATAACAATTAATGAAAACAATTGTTAATAACATAAATTAATTATAATTCTTCAAATATAACACACGCAAGAATAATGTAAACTATACAGAAAGTTTTATGATCATTCAAGATAAAGAGAAAAAAAAAACTGGCACAGATCCTAAAATCTTAAATGACCCAGTTTTTAATTAATTTAAACTTCTCAACTAATCCATGGATTTACTTATGAATTCTTTGAATTCTCTTTCTGTATTCAAAGACTAAGTGCTGTAAGTTTGGGGAGGGTACACTGTGTTTTTCGTAGGTAACAAGGAGGTTGAATTTTTAGTTTACTCAACCATAACTTTGGAGTCTTGACCGGAGTCCGCATAATGACATTTTCTCCACCATCCTGTGGGTCAGTTCAGACAAATGGGTACCTACTGGTAGACTAATACAGGAAATCAAAGAGTTTTGTAATGCCAACATAAAAGGGACTAGCTCTGGCTGAGCAACCCAGTTCATTTCCTGTCTCTATCAGGCAGAACTTCTCTTCTGACTAGCTGAGCTAGCCTTCATGCCGTTAAATTCTTTTCATCAAATACTTTCCTAATCCTAACCTTAATTTAGCAGTATATTTTTAGTAGGTACTTCCCTTGAGAGGACTCTTTAAAACTGCTCTTTCTCTCTCCTTTCACTCTCTTCCAGAGCACACAGTTCAGATCAGCCCAACATATTCCACCAAAAATAAATACAGTAGATTATAGATCCAACAAAATAAAGAAA
This sequence comes from Chelydra serpentina, assembly GCA_037349315.1. Taxonomy (NCBI): domain Eukaryota; kingdom Metazoa; phylum Chordata; order Testudines; family Chelydridae; genus Chelydra; species Chelydra serpentina. Next base: position 27,888,414 of record JBAIAC010000002.1, on the reverse strand, counting down.
TAAAGCTAACCACAAACAGAAAAAAAATCAGAATGGATTTACAGAGGAGGTGCATTCACAGACTGGATGTTTTTATTTTCATGTTAATGTGCAGGAATTTGCTTGAATATGCTCACAGAATTTGAGATAAGAATGTAACATACTCGGCCAGATCCTCAGTTTGTATAAACTGGCATAGCTCCAATGAAACCCCACTGATTTACATCAGCTGAAGATCAGGCACATTGAGTATAACACAGAGAGAGTTTAAGGAAACACCTGATGTTGCATCCTCTGCTGTGGGCAGTGTTTTCTTTTCCAGCATTTCCTGGATTTTCTCTCTTCTTGCCAAACCCTTAATGCTACAGTAAATTGAAATGTAAATATAGTTTTGTTTTTCCAGTTAATAGTTGTAGGTCAAATCACTTTTCATTAGGCTTGTAAGAAGCTACATGAAGAGATTCTGTGTACCCTAAGGTAATGGCTTTAGTTGTTTATATCTACTGTACACATTCCCCCCCCCACACACACATGATTTTAAATTTGTACCCTGTTGTAATTAAATTTAAAAAACACACTGCTTCCTGTGTGTTGGTGGCACAGAGGTGATTTAAGTACTTGGGAGCCTCCACAATTAAAGTCATTCAACAATGAGTAGTGAACAAAACTGAAAATTTTAATAGCCTTATTTTATCTTTCCTTTTCTGGTCTTCATTAGAGAATGAAAGACTTCAAAGGGAAGTGAGAAAAATCTTTTAAGTGCTTTTATGTCTGAAGATGGACAGAGAGACAGACAGATAGCTAGATATGAGTTTTCTTGCAGAGAAAGAGAAACACAGAAGTATAAAAACAAGCATTTGTCTGCAGATAAATGAAGCAACCGAGACAAAGTGAGATGTGGACAACCTGGTAGCTGTCATGTCTTAGTGATCCTAATATGGAAAAATGAGCAAAAGAGTCCTCTTTATTATTGGTGTCCAAAACTAGTATTAGTGCTCCAGCAGATATGAATGAGAGGATGTTCTGGGGAGCAATATATCGAATCATATTAAAAACACCGAAAACATATTTTCTTTAACATGCACTTTATGAATAAATAGGATGTTTGGGGTTATTTGTTTGTTTGTTTGACAGCCTATAGTACTAAGTATATAAGGACTGGGCTGAATACTACTTTTAGGGCTTATCTACATTGCCCCTCAGTTTGGTCTATGGGGGTGTGAATAACAGCGCGCACCAAAGTGCGGCACTGTAACTTCCCTGTGTAGATGATGTGGGTGCGAACTAAAAGGTTCCTAGGTCGGGTCAATGTAGCCCTCTTCAAATAGCCCTACGTTCATGTGAGCTAGTAACCTTTCATTTCGCGTCCGCGGTGTCCACATGGGGGAGTTACAGTGCAGCATGTTGATGTGTACTGCAGTTCACATCCCTGTAGTTCAAACTGCGGGCCACTGTAGACATTACCTTAATTATACCCATACAACGCCACTGAAGTTAGCTAGCTTGCACAGGTGTAACTAAGAACAGAATTAAGCCCAATTAATTAAACAGGAGCTGAGTGTGCATGGCTGAGGGTGGAGTTTGACCCTCCAAGATGAATGGGAGTAAGGTGAAATTATTAGTATGACCCCTTCTAAGAATTCCTTCCAATAGGAATTATTTTTATAGTTTCATAATCCTGCCAGCCAAAGTCATCCCTGGTTCCAATTTATTTAACATCAGTAGACTTACACTAGAGATTAAATGACCCTGTATGTGTAAAACCTCTTTTTGGATTGTGATTTAATAAATAATTTAAAAAACAAAGTGACCAACACAGCTCTGCATTCATATAAACCTATACTGCTATTAAGGATAGTTTTCCTGATTATGAAATTTGGAATCTATATGTTGCCGAATGTTTTAATGTTACTGTGTTCTTTTCATGGCATTGATAGTTGTCATAAACCTAGGTGGCCCACAAATCAATGAACTAAATGCCATTAAGTAAAAAAAAAACTGCCATTTTTGTTTCAAGCAGCCCATGTCATCTGTGAAGATTTCTCAGACTCGGTAAGGCCTGTCAGCTTCACTAAGACACTTGACCTTCGGAAGGAGGTTGAAGATGAAGGGATTCCTCCGTATATTGAACAGTTTGAGAAAGATGTTCAGGATGACATAATTCTGCTTGGCAGCTTTGCACTGGAACAGGTCAGAATTAAGAACTGTAAGACAATTTCATTGTTTGCTTCATAGCATGATATTGCCTTTTCAACCTTGTACACTACCCATCTATTTCATTGGCCAGTGACACGTATATTGACAGGATAAAGATTACCCACTTAATTGTCTTGCTTTATTTCATTGGAATTTTACTAACGTAACTAAATTTTACTAAATTAATACCTTTATCCTTACCTCTGTCTTAGTGTGAATAAAAATAACCTCTTTCACTGATTCTTTCCTATGTAATGGAGTGCCTCTAGCTATTGCATAATTAAGGTTACAGTTGGGTTTGAATCATAAGCCCAATTTTCACTCCTCTCCCCCGCAAATAAAGGTATATTTATATTAATCTACAGAATGAGAAAGTTAGGTTTGGGAACAAGGAAGAAAATTTGAAGGAAATTGACAAGGGGTTCCTGCATTCTAAATGTTCACCAGAGTCAGAAAAAAACCCTCTTCTAACTTTCTTTTGCCTTTTTGTAGCCAAAAGAGAGAGAGAGGGGATGACAGAAAAGTTAGTTTGTTGGGCTTATGTTGTCAAAGGTTAGATTTTCAGAGGCTAAATGGTAGTTATGGGTACCAGACTATCATTTGTGCCTCTGAAAATCTCACCCCAGATCTATTGCACAGAAGCAAAAATTAATGGATTAATCTATCATTTTTAATTAGTAACTTGAGAATGGTTCATTGGCTCTGATGGGCTTAAAGAAGCCTGCCAAGTGACGGATGGTGACCTAAGCTGTTATTTTTAAAAAGTAAGTTTCTAGACCTTTTCATTGTAAACATAGACTTCAACAATTACATTTATTGGATTAATGTATTTGATGAAAGGGATACGTCCCTAATCTGCTGTCTCCCCCTGCTAGTTCCTTTACCTTCTTCCTGAAGACCTCTTGAGCTGTTTGCATCCTGCGGAACTTAGAATGTGCACAAGAAGATGGATTGCACAGATCATGAAGCATGGTGTGGAACATGGAGAACATGGATGGTGCCCACAGACTGGGGAACAATGGAGTACAGAGCAAAAGTAGACAGTGGATATGGGAAGCATAGGAGCATCAGAACAGGGGGCATTGCTCCTTTCCTGCAGACTTTGTAGGTTCATAGAGGGTTCCCACCCTCAGCAAGCTTGAATAGAGCTGTTGGGATCCCTCCCAACTATCACTTATAGGGTGACCAGATGTCCCGATTTTATAGGAACAGTCCCGATTTTGGGATCTTTTTCCTATATAGGCTCCTATTACCTCGCCCTCCTGCCCCTGTCCCGATTTTTCACACTTGCTGTCTGGTCACGCTAATCACTTACCTTCTAGGAACCTCGTGAGACTCAGCTGATCCTGAAGAGTTGTCACCTTTTTTATAAACATATTGGTAAATAGGTTCATTGAGAAGCTGATAAATCCTATTTAGGCTCATTTTAGAAGTTAGCAATTGTAGCTTTCTAGAGACAAACAAGCTTCCTAAGTATCAGAGGGGTAGCCGTGTTAGTCGGGATCTGTAGAAGCGACAAAGGGTCCTGTGGCACCTTATAGACTAACAGAGGTATTGAAGCATAAGTTTTCGTGGATGAATACCCACTTCTTCGGATGCAAAGATGAAGTTTGCATCCGAAGAAGTGGGTATTCACCCACGAAAGCTTATGCTTCAATACCTCTGTTAGTCTATAAGGTGCCACAGGACCCTTTGAAGCTTCCTAAGGCGATTGAAGGTTTGTAGGAACCCATAAAGTCATTGAACATTTGCAAGATGGAAGTTGGGGGGACCCCCACAAGCTTCCAAATGCTTACAGGGGGTGTGGATTGGGATGACACCCAATAAAACTCCTAAGGCTTACTATGGTGCTTATGTTTTTACCCATGTTGACATTTTCTGTACACCTCTAAGGAGAAGAGGCCTTTTTCTGTGGCTCCCAGGAAGTATGTGAGAGAGAGGGACTTTGCTCAGAGAGTTACAGGAAGGAGGAGAATGCCTCTTTCAGTCCCATAGTAGAACTAATTTTTTTTTGTTTTTTGTTTTTTAAAAAGACCACCATAGGGTATTGCTAAACTTTTATTGCTTCCAGCCTTAACTTCAGCTTGATACAGATTTTTTGTCTGGAATCAAATTACTTTTATATTATCTGATTTGATTAGGGAAGTAGCCTATAAATCTGATTTGGAATTATGGATAAAAGCTTCATAACTGACAAGGGAACATTTGAATCCACATACTGTACAAGATATCAGTTTATTAGCTCTTAATAGGCACCAGTGAAAAGAGATAATTATTTAACTGGGTTTTTAGGTTTTTATGGTAGACTGAATTGATTTGTTACCTACTTTTAAATAGGGACTCAAGGTATTCTGTTCCATTCCATAGATGAAGTCCTGATTCCATAGATGAAGTACTTCATAGATGAAGTAAATTTTATACTTCTCTTAATTCTATTCCTCCATGTTTCCTATTTTGTAACCCCATCCCACTCTGACGCATCATCAGCAGTAACAATTCAGAACAGAAATTAGCTCTACATCTAAGGAGATTAACAATAGGGTCACTGCAAAATTCCTGCTGCTCTGTGGCTGGCCACCATAAATATTGGAGATCTGTCATATCTGTGCCTTTCCTTTCCCTGGAACCATCAGTGCCATGTCCATGACTCACATAGTCCCTGCCAGTCAAAGATATAAGGTAGTTTTGGAAATTACACTGTCAACTGTCAAGACTCCTGTAGTTGTTGTGTCACACTAGAATTCAGACATTTGGGTAAACATGTGACTGTACACTGTTTCCTTTAATGGATTATCTTTCCACATTCCTTCGTATATAAATATATCCTACTTAGAGCTTGTCTATATGGGAACGTTCACTAAAGTTAATTGGAATTAACTTTCAAAGTGGATTAGTTAAACCGCATTAAATCTTTGTGTGGATCTTTTTATTCAGAATTAAAGTGTCCTTAATTCAAATTAACCAAATGAAGGGCTTGTCTATGTGAAGCAGTAATGCTGTGTAGAGGGGTGTGATTTCTAAAGCGAACTAACATATTGTGCATTAATTGGCCCATGTAGACCTAGCTAATGTGACCTAAAACTTCCCTTGTGCACTTTAATGTAGTGCTGTTAACGTAGTACAGTACCACATTAATGTGCACTAGGGAACTTTTAGTTCATGCCAGCAGGGTCTATGCGGACCAATTAATGTGCAACACGTTAGTGTGCTTTGGAAATCAGACCCCCATGGAGCTCATTACTGCTCCGTGTAAACAAGCCTTAAGGCCACTTTAATCCTGAATAAGAGCATCCACACGGGATTTTAGTATGGTTTAACTAATCAACTTTAAATTCACACCTTTAGTTAATTCGGATTAATTTGCCTGAGTGTCTCTGTATAGACAAGCCATCAGGTGAAGTGCTTAGGTTACTTCAAGGCACTTGTATTTTCAATTTGTGCTGAACTTCTTCAGAAACACCGCCAATGTACACAACAAGTACAACTTTTGCTAGTCCATTAGGTCTATATTTATTGTTTTGGAGAAGCTCTTTTTTTCTCTTGTCAGTCTCTTCTAACAGTATTACTGCAGCAAATTTACGAAACAGAGCAAAAATGTTTTGTATTTACTTCTCTCTGTAAAAAAAAACAAAAAAGAAATCCATTTCCTTTTGCAGGTCTAGAGACCAATAGATGTGCTTTAGCCAGCGTAATTTATGATACATTAATTTAATCTACACATAATGACATAAGTGAGCCTGAAACAAGCTTCTATCAATTTTTGCCTTTGGAGGTAACATAATATTTTCAAATGTCGACCAAACTGAGTAATTAACCCCCAGGCTGAGCAAATGAGCTTAATAGACATCTTCCACACATTCCTTTGAATTGACAAAATGAGAACAAAAATGTGGCAGCCTAAGGGTTAAAACTATATCTGCCATAGAAAGCAATGGTTTACAGTGTTAATACATGAGATTAGTCTTACACACAAGGTTCAGAAATAGAGCAGAGTTGATACTGTTTTCTTTTATGCTGCCAACATTTCTCTCTGATGAGCCATCCGATTTCCACAGGAGCTTTTCTGGTGGCAGCTGTAACAAGCTATATATTCTTTAGTTCATTGTGTTTATTTGCCTATTCTTAGCTTCACAGCATGTTGGCGGTTTTTGTTTTAAGAAATGATTCCTTGCATAATATCACTATAGTTAAGAAAATAAAAATTGGAGTTACACCCCCACCTTTTCCAAAAGATCATGTTTGGTTTTAGCTCTGGAACTTTAAGTTGCACAGTTACTCCATGCACTGCTTTGTAAACAGAAGGGTTAATAGTGTCTCTAGGAAGTCAAAACATACTGTAAGTGAAGCCTGCCAGTGTCCTTTGAAGATAGCATTATGGAGATGCTGATACACTGTTAATAAACTGACCTGAGAATGTTTAATTTGGACTGAGAAAAATTGTTTCCTGTGGCTCTATATGTAGCCCTAATGACTTTACAAGAGTTCTAATAATGTTTGTTTTTAATGAGGAAAAATAAACTGTACCAGGAGAAAATCATCTCAGTAGGACTGCACTGGGATCATGGCCTAGGAAGTACAACCCAGACAGGGTGCATGGAAAGCTACAGAAAGAAAGCTGTAGCATGACAATGAAAGGCCATCCCTAAACATGTAGAGCTTAATCCTGCAGGTTGCTGAGCAGTGTGGAGAGAATTGCAGAGAGGAAATCCAGGGTGTTGGCACTTAGGGTTGGCTCAGCACCTTTGCAAAGAGGCAAGAGGCTTCCTCATTGTGTGGAGGAATATGCATGGCTTGATAACATGTGAAAAGCTGTATGCCTATGTTGAACTGAGTGCTGGTGAGTAGGGGCAAGACTGGCCACGATGCAAAGCAGAGTGAGGCTTTGACAGGGCATAATTGCATAGGCATGAATGTAAATGACATATAGCAGGCCATTTCTAGGATTTTCACTGACTCCTACTGCCATACAGTAATAGTGGCTTATTCAAGGTTGTATAAGATGTGCACATAGAAGAAATTTACAGCAAGGGAAGCCACTGATAGAAAAGCTTTATGAAGGTTCTAGGAAAATAGTATTTCTTATTGCCAGCTGTTCAATTGCTCATGGTATATGTTTGACAAATGTTCTTGCTGATCCACCGCCTGCAGCACCCATTCCCCTCAATTTACTTCAACTTGTTATACTGCAATAAAGCACTTTGGTCAATATCCTCACCATTGGATCAACACTATTTACTCACACCTTTTATCTGCATCTTTGCCACTGCCACTAGATCAGGTCCTGTGTGGTGTGTTGAACACCTCCCAGGATTGGTCCTGAAACCATATTCTCTCTTCAGATACATGACTTCACTGGGGGACCCTGGGGGACACAAACATATCTGAAGGCATGATATGGATTTTGCTTTTTTCATGTCAAAGGGTTGATTTCTAACAGTAGGAAGTGGACTCTTCATTGCCGGTGTATAATAATACAAATACTTTGCATTTCTATAGTGCCTGTCAACTGTGGATCTCAAAACACTCTACAAAATTTAGTTAACAAAGCTCCTGAATGCCTCTGTGAAGGAAGAAAGTATTATCTCATTTGATTCTACAGTGAGTATCAAAAATGGTCCAATGGAAGCCATGAATGAAAACTCCTTTGCTCTAACCACTAGTCTAGCTCCCTGTCTTGTCCTGGAGGCAGGGTTTCATGAAGAAAAACAAAACATGAGTTAAACTCGGTTTTGGTTTTCCAAAAAAACACAAATAAAACTTAGTTCCGTTGAAGTCAATGGCAACACTCCCACTGACTTCAGTGGGGCCAGAATTTCACCCCACATTGGTTAAAAGATTTGTTTTGGGTGCTTTGCAGGACTGAGGCCAAAAGAAAGATGTAAAGTTTGTTTATCTCTCCAGTCCCATTCACTTCAATGGATTCATTATTATGTCATATAAATTGTAGTAGTATCTACAGGACTCAACCAGTCAAGACCCCATTGTGTTAGGCATTGTACAATCACATAGTACGTGATAGTTCTTTGACTACTCCAGAGAATAGCGCATTACACATGTATGTCCTTAAGTACTTTGCAGGATCAGATACTTGCCTCATTCCCAAACCTGACAAGATCTGAAATGTACGACGTATTTTATACACAACTTGGTTAGCAATTTTTGAAATTGGTCAACATTTCAAGTTTCTGTGACATTCAAGTAGATCCTTTTCCATTTCTCCATGTACTTCTCCATGTCAAAAATATACCATCTGGCAGTGTCCCTTTTACCTTGTATCTAAAATTAAAGATTTTATTGATCAATCTAAAATACTTATATGGTTCTGTAACAGAATGGCTTGACCGTGGGCTGGAGAGCCTGGGGCTAAGCCAGGCCTGATTACAAGATGAGCCCCACCTGAGGGGAATCAGGTATAATACAAATACAAACAGCCATAGGAAGCTGCAAGGAGGTGGGGGGAATGCAAACAGAGGAAGGAAGTCTGAGCCAGAAGGCTAGGTGTCTACCAAGTGGACTAAGGTCTCTATGGATAATAGAATAATTGGAGATGAGTAGGAACTAGGGGGCTACTATGATGTATCTTGTGTTTGGGACACTGAAGACTGTTTTGAATTACTTTGGGCTACTAACCCAGTTTCAGGGGAGGGCTGGTGGTAGCCCTGAAAGCAACTATATGCTGCTCCCAAAGGCCCCCGAAGGAAGGAGCAGAGGGAGGCCCCTGTGGAAACACCTCTGGCTACAAGGGGGTGCTTGGTGAAATGTGACCCCATTACAGCCCCCCTTTAGCATAGTATCTGAGTGCCTCACAATGTTCTAATGTATTTATCCTCATGACACTCCTGTGAAATAGAATAGTGCTATTATCTCCATTTTACAGATAGGAAACTGATGCACAGAGAGACTAAGGGCTTGTCTACATGAACAATTAGACCTCAGCAAGCTGGGGCACTAGCCCGTTGCTATCTAACTATCCATGTGCACCTGCTGACATGCACTACCAGTTTGTTGAAGTGCTTTGCTCTAGTCCAGAGAGGACTAGCTCAAAGAGCATCCAGTAGTAGCAGGATATCTTTTTTCTTCCTCCAGCTGTGTGTCACATCAGGAACCAGTAAATGCTTTGCTTTTACCTTTCTTTTTTCAGTTTGGAAATGTTGATCATGTTGGCATCAGGAGTAGTATAAAGTTTCTCTAATTAACATAGAGTCAATGATGCCTGACAAATAATAGTACGTGGTGTATCAAACTTTAACAAAATCCTGACCTCAGAAGACTCCCCCTTCCTTAAAAAAGGGGATTGGAACATAAGTAAAATTATAAACATGTTTTTCTTTATATTATTCATATTTAGAAGGTGCCCATCACTGTGGTGCCTAGGCACCTGGAGTTTGGATATAACACCTTCTCCACCATTGTACTTTTAATTCCTCATATGATTATTTTGCTAAGTGTGTTTGCATGAGTTAAAGGCAAGTAAATATTTGAATGGAGGTCAAACAATGAAGGGAAGATATTCTTTTTTTCCCCACTAAAAGAGGACTGTCTTTGTGTTTTCACTGTGTATAGAGTATGCCCCTAGACTCTATAGTATTCAAACACATGTAAGTGTGCACTTTAAAAAAAACAAGATCAGAAGGCAATTAAATAATGACAGCAATTCTTGATATTCTACTGAGCTGGGACAATGGATCCTCCAGCTACTGTAAATGATGGTACTGCATTTGCTGCTGCTTAAAGAAATCTGACTGGTCAGCTCTCTGCCTCATTATCCTAAACTAAAGGAAGTCTATTTTCATGGTTCAATAGAGAGAAGCAATTGAAAAGATTCATCAAAGAGAATTAGTGATTGCCAAGTCCTGCTGAAGTTTAAGTGACTTCATAAAACACTGACCACCTGTTAAAACAGACAGAGCCGATACGATGATGATTCCTGGCACACTTTGATGCACAAAAATGTAAAAATTGTTACAATGAATACAGTCTTATGTGACCACTCATTGATTCTTGTTTCTAGATCTGACGTACAGCTGGGAGCCTGGAAACCCTCAGAATCCTGACTGGAGTCAGGGATGCCAGGCTGTTAGCTGCCTGGCAGGAAGCTTGGAAGTAGACACCTTGGGAAGCCTCAATTTTGCATTGAAAAGTTGAAACAAAGTATTGCTTTAATTGTTCTAAACAAACTCTTGGCATTCCCATTCACTGGGAAAATGTGAACTTTTGGTCCAACACAGAACATTCCCCCCCGCCCCCACAAATCCCATACACCAGGAAATCTGGGTTCTGACCAACCCACCACATGAGGTCTGCTCAGTCCATGCTATGATACAACTTCTCATTTCAGTATTTTGGGAAGCACTGAACGTTGGGTGTGCAAAGAGGGTATATGGAAAATGATGGGGGTTTACTTTTCAGCTCAAAATGTAAAGCAGATTCTGTAATTTTGATCCATGGTGGAGGTTGGTGGAGAAGAGCCGAGGGAGGAGTAAAGTTCTATTCTACAGGGAGAATAAATGATTGTGTGTGGCAGCTTGTCATTTTGAATATTCAGTGGCAGACAAATATAGAGTACATTGTAGTTAAAGCAAACAGTAGCAGCAAACAGGGGAGTTTTGTGAGGGTGTTCTCCAAGTGAAAGGAGAGAGACTACGTGACCCTTAGGGTGAGTTTTTCTGTTTGTTGTGTTCTTGCTTGCTGTATACTTGCTTGATTAAAGAGTATAGTGTGGTCCATTATGGGGGCTGTGGGCTGAGCCAAGTGGCTTGCCAGGCTAGGCTGATAGCTTACTGAGGCTCTAGCCAGCTAGCTTTTGATCCCTAATCCTTTAAAAAGGAGGCAGGGCTAACTCAGGGAGAACAGGGGTTTAAAAAGCCAGCTCCTAAGTAACAGAGGAGCTAGCAAATGGGAGTTTTGTGAGGGAGTTTAGAGAGGGAGCGTGAGAGGTAGTTTCACCCAACAAACATACTCTAAACTTAGGCCAGCCCCCCCAAAACCCCAACACTCCCCAAAGGGTAAAAATAACGTCGGGGGAAGTCCAGCAGCAGAGTGGGGGCTGTCCAGTTTATTGCAATGGATGCAGCATGTGGGGAAGGTGGCATATTTGTGCATTTAGTGGAAGCAACTCATGGCCCTCAGAGATGGAGTACGGGCTCTTGAGACCAGAGTGGCTGAACTAAAAGAGCTAAGGGAGACAGAGAGGTACATAGAGGAGACTTTCAGAAACACAGTAAAGCAGTGCCCCCAGCCTGACCGCCTCTGTGCTGTTGAGGAGGAGGAAGGTCTTGGGGAATGAGAACATCAAGCTGCAGTGGAGAGAAACTATCCCATTGCTCGGAACCTCCTTCCAAATATTGTCATGGTATCTTCTTGCACTGTGGATACCCCTCCAGAGGAGGGAACCCTGGTTATTAGGAACAAACAAACAATAGTAATGGGGGATTTGATTATTAGAAATCTAGATAATTGAATTTGTGATGACCGGGAGAACTTCATAGTGAATTGCCTGTCAGGTGCAAAGATTGTGGACCTCTTGAGATATCTAGATCGACTTATGTGCAGTGCTGGGTATAAGCCAACGGGCATGGTACATGCACATACCAGTGACATTGGGAAAGGTAGGAGATAGGTCCTGGAGGCCAAATGTGGGCCGCTATGTAAGAGATTAAAGTCTAGGACCTCACTGGTAGCATTCCCAGAAATGCTCTCAGCTCCATGAACAACGCCGGTTAGATAGGCACAGTCTCAATGTGTAGTTGAGACAATGGTGTAGGGAGGAGGGATTTAGGCTTATTGGGAAGTGGGGAGCCTTTTGGGAAAGGAGGAATCTATACAGGAAGGATGGGCTCCACCTTCACCATAATGGAACCTGATTGCTGGCATGTCAAATTAAAGGGGTTGTAGAGGAGTTTTTAAACTAAATGCTGGGGGGGAAAGCCAACAGGTGCAGAGGAGTGCATGGTTTGGACCAGGGGTAGGCAACCTATGGTACGTGTGCCAAAGGCGGCACGCGAGCTGATTTTCAGTGGCACTCACACTGCCCAGGTCCTGGACACTGGTCCGGGGGGGGGGGGGGGACTCTGCATTTTAATTTAATTTTAAATGAAGCTTCTTAAACATTTTAAAAACCTTATTTACTTTATATGAAACAATAGTTTAGTTCTATATTTTAGTTATATATTTTAGAAGAGACCTTCTAAAAACTTTAAAATGTATTACTGGCACGCAAAACCTTAAATTAGAGTGAATAAATGAAGACTTGGCACATCACTTCTGAAAGGTTGCCGACCCATGGTTTGGACAGATACATCCCTTAGGGGAGGATTTATTAAAGGGGTTACTCTATAGCTTAAGAAAGAGGATAGGATATAAGTTGATAAAGCACAGGCAGGAACTGAAGAGAAACAGTCAAAGGAAAAAGATTCCCATTCAGTTACATGACATGAAGGCAGACAACTAAATATTGACATATTTTATAAGTGCTTGTATACAGATGTTCATTATTTTACAGTAATTTTCATACACTAATTTTAATTTAATGTATTTTAGTTATAGAGTGTTCAAGTACACATGTCTGTGTACTTGAAACAGAAGATGATATGAAGGTCTATATAAGAGGAAATGGTTGGATAAAGAAACAGTGCTGTTAGATGACAATGGTGTGCATACCATGGTGAGGAAGTGTTTTATTGTAGCTGAAGCATGGATCTGGGAGTTGGGAGTCCAGTTCTAATCTCAGCTCTGCCCATTACTTTTTATGTGACTTTAGGCTAAGTCACTAAACCTGGGTTCTGTGCCTCAATTTTCTCATCTGTGTAAAGGACACAAAAATAGTTTACCAACCTTACGGGAGTATTGTGAGGATTAGAGAGAACTCGGAGAAGAGCCACAACAATGATTAAAGGACTAGAAAACACACTCTTATATGAGAGATTCAAAGAGCTCAACCTGCTTAGTTTAACAAAGAGGAGGTTAAGGGGTGACTTGATCACAGTTTGTAAGTAACTACATGAGGAATAAACATTTAATAGTGGATTCTTCAACTTAGCAGAGAAAGGTGTAACATGATCCATTGACACAAAGTTGAAGCTAGACCGCTTCAGACTGGAAACAAAGTATAACATTTTTCATAGTGAGACTAATCAACTCTTGTAACAACTTACCAATGGTTGTGATCAGTACTCCATCCCCAACAATTTTAAAATCAAGATTGGATGTTTTCCTGAAAGATATGATCTAAGAATTATTTTGGGGAAGTTCTATGGCCTGTGTTATACAGTAGAAGACTATAAAACTTTGCAATCTGTTTCACATCGGGCAACCAGAGAAGCTGGAGTTTATCCGTAGATGTTTTGGGTCACATCCCAGAGTGGTGTAGCTCCATTGCCTTCTGTTGACATGGTAGAGCTGTACCACTTCATGCCAGCTGAGGAGCTAGCCCCAGATACATTGTGAACAAGATCTTTCTTTATTACTGTGTGTGCAAACATCCCGCTTTCACTGCTAAGCCAAGAAAAATTACACAAGCTAAAATGTATTTGGGGCCATTTGCTAGCTGGTGGCTTCCAGGTATTGAGAGATCCACCAGTAGGTTTTTCTGTACTTGTAATCTGGTCATCGGTGCTAAGCACTGTTTCAGACCTCTGAGTTTTAAGTTCTCTACTATTAATTTGTCAAAAGCTCTGAGAGACAAGATGGGTGAGGTAATATCTTTTATTGGACCAACTTCTGTTGTGACAGAGGCAAGCTTTTGAGCTTAGACGGAGCTCTTCTTCAAGTCTGGGAGATGTACTCGGAGTGTCACTTCTAAGTTCAGACACAGTTGGCATGAATACTCTTCAGACACACAGATGCTTTGGAGGTTTTGATACAAAGAATGTCAAGATAGCTGTCTTAGTTTATGAATCCCTAAGCTATGTCTTCAGAGGGAGATAGTATGGAACAAGGAGTGTTTGAGGAGGATTCTAAAGGCTCTGAGGAAGCCACAGGTGTTTTCTGTACTTACAGCAGGACAAAATTGAGAAAGCAGGTTCTTGTATTTGGAGACTGAAGAGAAAAAAATATATACTGTTGAGAGAGCCATTGACTTAAGAGTTAATGTAATTGAGCTCCTGACGATGGAGACTCCTCAAGGCTTATTGTCCCTGTTCTTGACTGAGTAGTAAACCAAGATGACCCAGTCTATAATTTATTTATGTAATGGCCTTGAGTCAAAACCCTGGATCCAAACATTTCTGAACTTTGGGGAAATTCAAATCCTCATTCAGCTTTATGTACCGTATGGCCAGCTTCATTTTCTATAATAGTTCAAAACAATGTCTTGAATGTAATTTGTCATATAGGCATTTCTGAGGTGCCCAAATCTATAGTAGGATGCAGCCTTACAGTGTTTAATGAGCAGCTAATTATTCATTGCCAAAGGTCGCTTACTGAAGATAATGCTAAGCTTCACAAATCTACTAAAAATGATCAGCCTATAACTTTGTCATTAAATGTGTTTCTGTTGCATACAGTAATAAAACTGTAGCATAACTAAAGTAAATCTTGCTTCATGTTCTGCAACATAAATTTTAAAACAGAGAGCATTTAATAAATTTTTAGTTTTTTTCTTGCTATTAAAAATGGCTAAACTGACCAAGTGTGTAATTTTATGCTCAACTAGAGCAAATCCATTTAGTATTCTCTGTAAAAAGAAAGTCTTTTCCTTTTATGCTAAAAAATATAATTTGGGCACAGATCTTACTGTGCAACTGTGGCACATTTTTGCAGCTAGGTCAATGCATATTATAATCTATTTTGGGTTTGGAAGCAAACTTACCAAGCTGCCCTGCAGATACCACAGAGCAAAGCTCGCCGCAAGTCACAACACAGGAAAGGATGTAGTTTCAGCTCAATTTTCAAACTGGCATGGAATTCAGGCACGCCCCCACTTCTGTTCAGTGAGTCCTTTGATAGACAAGCATCATGCAACAGCAGAACTGGCACCAACTAGACACTGGCTGAAATTCAGCTGAGATGTAAGTGGTGGTTGAAGATACACAACAATAAGGTGACAAAAACCAATATAATGAACTGTAAGTTGGTGACTTTAATGGTGAGAGGGAAAGGGGGAGGATGTATCAGGGAAAGCAACCAACAAGTAGGTGTAAAATAAAACAGGGAGGGTTTACTTTACCTTGCACCACCTTTTCTGTTTCATCTAAAGCTGGTCCTTTATTTTTGTTCTGGCCTATGCAATGGAGTAGTCTGTGGTAGTCAGTGGGCCTGATTCTCCTTTATCCTGCACCTTGTGTAGTCATTTACGCCAGTGTAAAGTGCGTGTAATATGCCACCATTCTGATCTGGTAATGTCTTACACCCACTTTGCACTGACGGTGCACTAATGTACACGAGGACACAAGATGTAGAGCAAGGAAGGATCCGACACTCTGTGTGTCGGATCCTTCCCCTGCACCCTGCAGGCTGTGGAGTAGCAGTGGTGGCTGCTACTGCAGACTCAAGTCTCATATAGCTCCCAAGGCTGCTACTCATGCCCCACACAAGTGTGGGGGAAGGTTTTGGGTGGTGGGCCAATGTAGTTACTTTCCAAGAGGAGTCTCCCATGTGGTCATATTTCATGATATGCTGGGGCTCCTATTAAACATGACTAAATGTCTTGAAACACAATGGGGAAA
Source organism: Chelydra serpentina (assembly GCA_037349315.1). Lineage (NCBI taxonomy): Eukaryota > Metazoa > Chordata > Testudines > Chelydridae > Chelydra > Chelydra serpentina. The sequence continues at coordinate 27,872,575 of JBAIAC010000002.1, read as the reverse complement.
TTGCATTAACAGAGATGTGTTGTTATATGAATCATGGGACAGGTCAGAAATGGTATGGGCCTTGTTTTCCCTGAACATTTTCAAACGATTTGAACAAAACCATTTAATTTGATTGTTATTTAAGTTTTTTGACCAAACACAAGGCAAACAATTGTTTTGTTTTGTTTCCTTGAAAAAACAGAAATTTTTGAAGGAGTCCAAGACACATTTTGTTGAAAGAATTTCGCGGTGAAAAAATTTCAGCCACCTCTGATTAATAGTAGTGTGCTAACTCCATGTTTGTTTCTGTTACAACAGCAATGTTTACCATTGTGATTCTGTCACATTACCTCATGTTGAAAGTTCATTACAAATACCAGTCTCCATCCTAATCCTTCTGCAATCAATGGAAGGGCCCTTTGTTTGATTATTCGTTAAGGTAGCCCTAAAAGATATTACTATATCATCATCTGTAAGAGAAAGATATATTAAGTGACTTGGCCAAGGCTATGGAAAGAGTCAGTATCGGAAATGGAGTTCGGGCTAAGGAGAAAAGCTGGAAAAAATGTTTTGACCAAAACTTTTTTCAGCATTAAATTTAGATTCAGGAACACTGAAAGATGTTGTGAACTTGTGGCAGTTTTGCCACACTTTTTATTTTGAAAACAAACAAGAAAAAATTCTGAAAAAAGTTGTTTAAACTTTTTTGGTTCATAATGAGTTTTTGTTTAGAAATAGCCTTTAATTTTACTTTTAAAACATTCTAAAAATGTTTAAAATGTTCAAAGTTAAAAAAAGTTTTATTTAAGTCAAAACATTTTGTTCGACCTGAAACAATTTTTTTTAAATTGCCATGTATCAGAAAACCCCAGTTATTTGCCCAGGTCTTCTAAGGAGTCCTGTGACTGAGTAGTGCTGTGCTCAAACAATACACCACTGGTGGTGTATGCCTCATGTGCACTATAAAGATTTACCTCATTTTCTGAAACAATGCTGGAGATAGTTTGTCTTTGTCTACACTTGTAGCTAAACTGCTTCTGCACCACTGCAGCTACACCCCTTGCTGACAACCCTTGTCAACAGTGGGCAATTTTTATAGCCTAGGCCATGCTGCAGTCACAATGAGAAATGAGTTTTTTAGTTATATATGTGATAGTACTATGCCACTGAGGAAAAAGTACTTGAAAGTGTTCCAGTAAATCTCTGCTCTGATTCATGGGATATTACAATGATTATTCCACATTTAGATAACATCATCTGAGCAGCTCTGTTTTTGAAAGCTTAAAAAAAAATTGTACAGTAAATTGGTTTATGGTGTTGGAAATGTCTGTTTTCTACTGCTTCTACCTTCCTTTGGCCTGCATGCACCTGAGGTAATTAGTGTAGGTTAAAATTTACATAACTGACTTCGGGGGTTTGCAAATAGGAAAGATGAAAATGTATAAAAAGTGGCGAATAATTCATTTTAAAGCAAGTTTCCTGTTTTTCTCATGTACAATATGTATTACAGACTCACAGATTTTGTGAATAGGACCATTAGCTCTGAATCTTTGATATATTTTTTCATGTAATGCTGTTCACTCTGCGGCTTGATGAGGGAAGTAGGCCTTGTTCAGCCTACTGTAGCTTGGTGGAGTAGCCATTGTTGTATATTGGATAGCCTCTTTGTGTACTGGGAGTGGTGCACACAGAGTTTCCATCCATTTCATGGACACCAGCAGAAGATACCTGTAAAAAAGAAGCAGAGAATATGCAATAGAGAACTTGAAGCTTCAGACTGGGGAGAATATTTTTGCTTTTATAATATTAAACCCCTTAGCAACAGTGTTGTTTTCAATTTTTGCACTGAGAGCTCAATTCAGTTCTCATGGCAGAGTGACTTTTCCAGCCTGTTGTATAAGGGCAAAATGACTCCAAGCCTTCCACCTTAGTTCTGGAGAGTTGCAGAACCGCTTGGAGAAACAACTGCTCATGTAAATAAGCTTCCCACACATTGCAACAAGACACAGAAATGCTACTCTCTCTTGCAGAACATTTAAACACTGCTACATTGATACAGGGAGGCCTAAAGACCTGAAGTGGATTTAAAGCAGGGGAAAGTAGTGGGATCTTCAGTGGTCTGTGACAAACATGAGGAGCTGCGTAGAAAATATATATTTAAATACGCATATATATGGCACTATATATATATATATATATATATATATATATATATATATAAACTGTGAGTTAGGCATAGTAAAAATAAGGAGTTTAGTGCAGTGTTTTATATACAGGTATAAAATGCATAGGTAGAGCTTTTCAAAACTGATTAAGGTATTTAACCACACAACTCCCATTGGAAATCATGGGAGTTGTGTGGCTGAATCTCCTAGTTGACTTTGAAAAATCCAAACAAACTTCTGGAAAAGTACATCACGTCAGCTTTTTAATTCCAGGTGCTTTTCTCACATGTCCTTTCGAGAAGATAATTTTTTTAACCCTTTCTTCCATGTAGGACTTAAAAGTTCAAAAGGAAGTTCTTCATCACAACAAACAGATGTCGAACACAAGAGTCCATAAACCCTTTCAGAGGTATGTAGCATAACAACACTTGCACTTTTATAGCCCCTTCCATCCAAGGCTCTCCTAGTGCTTTACAGACACTAATGGGTTGGCCTTAACAAGTAGGGAAGTAGGATTATCTCTAGTTTACAAATGGGGAAACTGAGGCAAAAATAAATTAAGGCTTATATATATTCAAAAGTGGCTTTTGATTTGGGGTGCCCCAGATTTTAGTTATGCATGTTGGGCCTGATTTTTAGGGATGCCAGGCAGCTGCTGATGTTGACGTCAATTGGAACTATGGCACTTCTGAAAATCAGGACGTGGGAGTCTTCAGTGGCCAGCCAAAAATGGAGGCGTTCCTAATCAGAGGTCACTTCTGAAGCTTTTGATTTAAGAATGCTGCAAAGATCACACAGAGTCTGTGAAACAGATGGCCATAGTACCCAGATTCCAACCCTATGCTTTAGTCACAAGACCATCCAGTTTTATTCTGGAATTTAAAGTTCACCTCAAATTCCTCCACTTCTCTTTGGTATCTGAACCTGTCTGAACTGGGTATTATTGCTTCCACTTGTTCCTCCTCCCCCAAGAAATCCCTGGAATATTGAAATAATGAATTTCAGTCTAGCCTTAGAATCCCACTGTCCAAAGACCATAATATTGATGTTATTGTATGGGTGGTTACAATTGAATCTACTTTTTAGCTTGGGTTACACTGAGACTGGTACTTATGCAGGTACAAAATGGCAGAGGATATGAGGCGCCTTCCAGGCCTCACTGTGCTTCTGCAAAGATCAGTCATATTCATAGTGCCTAACTGATACAAAAGGGTCACAGAGTTCCCAGATAAGCTTGCCTAATTACTGGTACAGTGTCGGTTAACAGATCCAGACAATGGTTTTAGGCACCATTTGCAACTAGGACTGAGCATACAGACACAACTGCTTTGTGTGAAATTGACAAGAGATTGACCTGCACCTGTCTTGAATTTTTTTCTAAAATCTCCCTGAGCTTGCTTAGTTGCTACCTCTGCCTGACAGATTCAAAGCCCTGGTGGCTTCTTACAGCCTCCTTCCTGGTTATGAGTTACTCTCACGCAATTATAGAACAGAATACTTGCAGCAAAATTGTTTGCTATCAATCAATAATATTTTAAACAAATAACTTGCACAAAAATTAATGGAGGAAATTGAACTAACAAAAAAAATTGAGGAAATTGTTGGCTGGGAATAACAGCGCACGAGCAGAATAGAGGACTCAATTCACTGAGTAAATTATTCACTTGGCTATAATATTCAGCTATGTGAGAGGAACAAGGGGGAAAATGTTGCAGCCGGAAAAGAGATCAAATGTGGTTATTTAAATGTTTGATGTTCAGTAATGAAAACTGTTTGCCTTCATAATTGTGTATTAGCAGCTAATAAAGGCACTAGATACAGTAGTTTAAAAGTAATAAAATCCACAACAAAGTGTATTTAATTTTAAATTGAATTGCTAGCAAATGGGTGTCCTAATGAACCCCTGTGTCAATGTAGTTCTAACCAAATTAAGTGAAATAATTTCCATCATGAACAACTAAATAAGTACAAAGTTCCAAACATACAACTTTTCTCCCCAAAGAAGGACCTTCTCAGATGCTTTGGTTGCTGGCATTAGCTAGTGAAATTTAAGATCCACCTTGCTTTTGTCCCATTTTGGGAAATTAGGCTAAGGTTGATCTGTCAGCCGTTAAAGGATAAAATAGAGTCAAATCCTGAAGTCTGCTCTGAGGGCTGGATTCTGTAATCCTCACATTGTGTAGTATTATTTCTGCTGTCCTATTCCCATCAACTTCAATGGGACTACTTATCTGAGAAAGTACTACTCAACATCAGGGTTGCAGGATTAGTCCTTACTCAGGCAGACCTTCCACTGAAACCATTGGGCTAATGGTCTACACACACTGTTTGTACCAATTTAAGTATTTGCCCTACATTTACAGGAATAAATTCTATTGGCATAAGCACCTTTATGCCAATTTAACTGTGTCCACACTAGGGGTTGTACTGCTGTAACTATACTGGGTTACAAACAGTACAAAATTGTGTATAGAAAGAGGCGTAAGTAAAAACTGAATTATAGTAACCTGCGTGGAACTGGGAAGGAGGAGCAGATGTTGCGGGAAGGAAAAGTTTGTAGGAGACAACAGGTACTTGGTCTGTGTGCACATGACCAGAGTGCTAGCTGCAGTTGCATCATCTCTGAAAATAGACGTCTTAATAAATGGTGAGTGTAGTTTTATAAATATGGAGTCTTTTCATTGTATTACCCAGCACACAGTTCATCAAAATGAATGAGGATCTCAGAATTAAGTCTTGCACAGAGAGAGACCTGGGATTAAGTCAGAAAATGTCAACAGTCAAGAAAAACCTAGGGAAGGTTTGTTTATAGGGATTCTTGTTGTACCCTGACCATTGTATTAAAATAATGTTAACATTACAGTAGAACCTCAGAGTTACGAACACCTCAGGAATGGAAGTTGTTTGTAATGCTGAAATGTTCGTAACTCTGAACAAAACGTTATGGTGGTTCTTTCAAAAATTAACTTAAAACAGCTTTGAAACTCTACTATGCAGAAGAAAAATGCTGCTTTTAACCATCTTAATTTAAATTAAACAAGCACAGAAACAGTTTCCTTTCCTTGTCAAATCTTTTAAACTTTCCTTTTATTTTTTAGTAGCTTACATTTAACACAGTACCATCCTGTATTTGCCTTTATTTATTTGTTTGTTTGTTTGTCTCTGCTGCTGCCTGATTGCATACTTCCAGTTCTATATGAGGTGTGGGGTCGACTGGTCAGTTCGTAACTGTGGTATTCATAACTCTGAGGTTCTACTGTATGTTACATGGGTGATTCAGCCCCTTGAATGTATTAGAACAAATTCTGAGGTTTGTACTCAGGCCCTTTTGTAGGTGCATGGGAAGCGGGAGGGACTAACAAGCCGCCCATGTCTGTGTAGCCCACATAAGGGCTGGGCAGAATTGCATGCCCAGAATGACTGGGATTGCTCCCTCATTACTTTGTGCTGATCCCATCCTCGTGCACTGGCTAGCAAAGCTGGCTGCCCCTGTGAGGAAGAATATATTGTATCCCATGAGGTAACGTAGCATAGCAGTGTGTGCACTCCTCCTGTGTCGTCAGATTGCTGCAGGAGGCCTTCTGTCTCCCTGAATGCCTCAAAGTGCTCCCTTTGGGGTGAATCTGCTTTGCACTGCCCCAAAGCATGTCTGTTCTTAAATGGTGAACTAGAGCCATTATTGGTCTGTGTAAAGACTGAATAAAAATTCACCTTGGGACTTGGTCCATTACTTGGCTCTAGGATTTTTGCCACCCCAAGCAAACATTTTTTTTGCCACCCCCCATTTTGGGGGTGGCACCCCCACCCCTGCCCCAACTCTGCCCCTTCCCAACTCTGCCCCTGCCCCGCCTCCTCCCCTGGGCGTGCTGCATTTCCCCTGCCCCATTGTTTCATGCGGCCTCCCGTGACCCCCCGCCCTAGCTCACCTCCGCTCTGCCTGCTCCCCTGAACATGCTGCCGCTACGTTGCTTCCCCCTCCCTCGCAGGAACCGCTCCCCACCCCAGCTCACCTCTGCTCCACCGCCGCCTCCTCCCCTGAGTGTGCCGTCGCTCACCTTCTCCCCCCTCCCTCCCAGGCTTGCCGCGGGAGGGAAGGGGAGAAGAGGAGCGGTGGTGGCAGGCTCAGGGGAGCAGGCGGAGGCGAGCTGGGGTGGTGGGGGCACATTTCTAGGGGTGGCATTCTAGCGCCTGCCATGCTGCCCCTAGAAATGTGCCACCCCAAGCACCTGCTTGTTTTGCTGGTGCCTAGAGCCGGCCCTACCCATTACTTTTAAGTGTTACTTAAATATGCAAAGTTAGCATTATGAAGGAATGATAATGCTCAGCTATCTCAATTTGTGTGTGTGTGTGTGTGTGTTTGTATACTACAAACACAACGGGCCAGATTCTCAACTGGTGTAAATCAGCATGACTCCATTGATTTCTGTATAGCTATTCCAATTTATCACAGCTGAGGATCTGGCCCTTAAAGTGACAATAGAAGAATAGAGGTATTCTGTTTTATTATTGGTAATGCAGAACTTGAGTTTTGGTACAAGTTTGGTTACTGTCAGATCCATTATTTTTGCTCATATTTTGGGAGTGAAATTCCAGATCTTTGTATGTTAACCTGTGACACAGCCTGACAAATATTAGTTGTGCTATTAAACACGTGAATGCATTTTTCTGCCACCAGTTTAAAAGCCTGGCCATTTCTCTGTATTGAAACCCCGTTCCCCTCGTATTTATTTATTATTAATTTTGGTCCCCTGCAAGGCTTGTACTATACTTGAAGAAAACATCAAATTGTGATGTAGTTCCAAAGGCAAACACTTTTCATTTATGTGTTGTAGTCAATTTCATTTTTCACACATACACCCCTTCCTCTTTGTAACTGATGCAGAATAGAAAGTCAGCCATTGAAAGTAGCACAGAATGCCTGCAAACATGAAATTGTAGCCAAGTTTGGTAACCTCGCAGAAGTGAATAATGAATCAAATGGAGCAGCAGGACTTTGCTGGAAGGTGAGGTTCTCCATGAGTGCTCTTTTTCCTGATGCAAATTGCTAAATGACTAGATCAATTATACTGAGTCTCTTGCATGATTTTTTTGTTTTAATTTTAGAGGATAGGATTTAGCAGGTTTAAAAATATGCTTTCCAGCAGAAGTAACCATACGCTTAAATAGAATGTCTAAAGCTATTAACTATGAATCATTTGGGCATGGCTGGAGTTCTTCAAAACAGTTTGTCAGCGCTGGCCAAGTAAAGTCTTTCACTAGGAGATGAGGCAGCTCTGCCACCATGCAAATGAGACAGGCCTGAGATGTGATGAATCTTCTATCTCCTTTTCCTACTCGACTGACACTCGCTTTGAGGGAGGTTGTAAATGCAACAGAGATTGTGGTATAATTCCTCAGACTGGCGTTTCTGCCCCCCAGTCACTATTCGATTATCTTCCAAATTGCTGTGTTTCAGAGAGATAAAGATTTTTTATGGCTTGCTGACTTGAAACAACCAGAAGAGCCAGAAAAGAGATGGCTAACCGGCCATGCATAGTAATTCCATTGGTAAATGACAAAATCTTTGTTTGTATGACATTTTCAAAATTACAACAGAAGATGAATCTAAAATACAAAATGTCACATTTGGCATGCAAAACTATCAAAATATATTTCAGTATAAAATTCATAGAGGCGTTTAATTTAGAATGTGTTTAATAACTAAGCCTGCCTGCATCAGTAATCCTGCCTTGAGGTTTAAAAAAGATTGTCTTATTTATTCACATGATGTTAATTTTTATATATATATATATTATTCAGAAACCAAAAATATTAAGGTTAAATCTTCATTGTTAATTAAGATTTTCTAATTAAACTGAAAATAATTGTCATTCAGATTAGTTGTTAAGTATGGTTTGTATCAAAAAACAAAAGAAGTTTAACAACTTCAGCTGTTTATTTAACTGCTTAATTTAATTCCAGAAGCTTTCTATCTATATGGAAATATGCTATCACTTCCAAAATAAATCGAAAACAGGATTAAAGAGGAGATTATTAGCTACTGTAGGTTTAGACTGGGAGACTACTAGACTTTGTAGTCAAGGCAGCCATTTAATTCTAAAATATGCCATGGACCAGGCGGTCTCAACCCCCCCCACCCCCAACATGCAATAAAATCTCCACAGCCCACCTGTGCCACAACAACTGCTTATCTGCATACAAAAGCCAGGGCCAGTATTAGGGGATAACAAGCAGGGCAGTTGCCTGGGGCCACACACCACAGGGCCCCCCACAAAGATACATTGCTCAGGCTTCCGCTTTAGCCCCGGGTGGCAGAGCCGAGGGCTTCTGCCCCAGGCGGTGAGGCTTCTGCTTTTGGCCCTGGGCCCCAGCGAGTCTAATTCTGGCCCTGCTTGGTGGACCCCCTGAAACCCGCTTGCAGCCCCCTAGGGGGACCCGGACCTCTGGTTGAGAACCACTGCCATGGACCATGGCGTCATATTAAAGTAAAAGAAAAGCGTCTCATAATATAGATTTCCCATAAAATGAAATAAATTGATTCCCTGAAAAATATATAAATTTATTTGGAGTAATACATTTTAATTATTACAGAAATTGTGTCATTGTTGTAAAACGATATTAAGGCCAAACTAGAACACCCCAATATGCGCCTGACCCTGCAGTCTTTATTCCGGTAAAACTAAGTATTTGGTGGCATAGTGGAATGGATACATTTATATGGCTCTGAGTCTGCTTCCTTACTCAAATCAAACTTCCAAGGGTCATACCTGTATCCATTTCACAATGCCAACAACTGCTATATACGCTGCACGTCCAGAATAACCACTGAAAGGGCTTTTCAAAAATACAGTGAAACATTACTCCATACTAAATATTCTGCAACGTAGACAACATCTTGTCAACAGCAAGCAGCAGATGTTTCCTTTTGTCTGGACCTGGAATAAAGGTGCCTGTGGGGAGTGATTATTAAACTCTACACATGTTGCACTTTGGTTATTATTCTAAGAGTATATTATGAGAAGATGAAAGGATAGTCTGGGTGTTATACAGCACTAATAGCTTTGGTAAAACTTATAATTAATATAAAAACATTGGCTGCCATGTTTCTCACTGTGTGCCTGCAGCCTGATCATCATGTCACCTATCATGGATGTCTTAAAAGGCATGCTGTAGTTTTAGAGGTGTTGATGTCTTGTAAATTCTGCTTATTATTGCAGACTGATGGTTTCTAGTGTCACACTTCATTAGTACACCATACTTAAAAAAACCTGCTAACTTTTTTTAAAATTTTCCGTGCAATCCACATGCTTGCCTTTTGATGTCCCTAATTACACATCCCATGTCTTTCTCTATTGTTTATTGCTAATGATAGGTCATTACAGGTCGAACAAAAAGAATTGTCTATTCTTTGGTGGTCGTTTTTTGAGGAATTCTTTCTTTTTAATGGTTAAACTCTGCTTCCTACCTAATTCAATAACATAGTCTTCTCCTTAGGTTGACTGGTCCAAAACACCTCAGCCCATTCAAATCCAATTAAGATGCCTACGAGGTGCCAAAGACAAAGCGCCCAAGGGCCGCTACACCCTCAAGGTTTCTTTGCTCAGTCGTCTAGGGGGTAATGTACTTAAGTGGTCCGAACTGAAGGAACAACAGTGGGCTGGAATGACATTGCCAGTCAGCCATGATGGAAACTTCTATGACGTGGAAATTTGTTTCGGCCAAAGTGTCCATACAGTAAGCAATGCTTCTTAAATATGCTTTCTTTGCTTTGATAGGTGAAACACACCCACTCCTTTCCCTTCAGACGTATATATTTAATACATTCCATCATGTTCGTAATGTATTTAATATTTTAAGGTGCAATCCCCCCCCCCAAGTAACACTCATCACTCACTCTAAAAGTGCCAAATATATAATATACTATATCATGTAGTGCTGTCAGCTAATTTTAGATTTTACTTTATTCTTTCTTATCTATGCAGCTTGTCAGCTATGTAATTTGATTTGGGTAAAATAGCTTTAGAATAATAAATGAATGAGTGGGTGTATATAAACACATGAATGCTCAAATCCTTCTGTGAGTTTTTAGCTTCATTGACCCCCATTTGCCAAAAAAGCAGCATTTGGATTATTTTGGAATAAGACCAAACACTTGAGGCTCTATTCTGTCTTTTGTGACTAAGGCACACATATTTTCTTTCCTAAGCATGCTGTGCATGGCAGGATTGTTGTGTGTCAGTTGCTCAGCATTGTGTCTAATGTCTAAAGCTGGTTGAATCATTGGCTGCAAATAAATTATCTGACAAACATAGGCTTCTTTACCGTTTGTGAATCGATGCTGATTTCTGCAAATGTGTTCATTGTTCCGAACTGTTCACTGAATAGTGATATCATTACTCTTATGTTTTATTTGTAATGTGGTAGTGCCTAGGATCCCCAGACATGGACTAGGACCCCATCATGCTAGGCACTGTACAAACACAGAACAAAAAAAGTTCCTGCTCCGAGGAGCTAACAATCAAAGTAGTATTTATGTTCAATTTTCAAGCTGTGGGTTGTTTTTGAATAGTTCACTTCAACTCCTGGCTATTTAAGGTCTGAGATTGGTCACTAAGTCATATTTTCTGCTTTCGGATTGGAAATAGTAATTAGTAGGCAACACATAATGAATAATGGATACCTGGTGTGCATGTGAATACGGATTCTGGTATCAAGAAAAGCCATACATATGAAGAAAACCACTGTTTACCCAGACCATGAATAAAAAGGGGCACAAAAATGGTCCAACAGAAGAGCTGTTTTAAATTGAACAAATGTTGATGGTTTTGCTGTGGCTGGCCAGCTCTGCTGAAGGCTACACATTCAACATATGTGGCCGTGCACCCTTGGACAATGGATTTGACATGGAAATGTAAATTTTAACTGCGAAAGGAACTGTCCAACTTTCAGGGGCAGCTCTAACATTTTTGCCGCCCCAAGCAAAAAAAAAAAAAGCCCAAGCGCTGCCTCACAACAAAAAACACCCCCCCTCACAACACAACCTCCCCACAAGCAGCGCTGCCGCCCCGCCGAAATGCCCGGGGCGCTGGCAGGGAGCGCGGCATGCCCACGGCCCCGCTCCCCCAGCCGAGGCGCCGGCGGGGAGCGCAGTATGCCCACCACCCCGCTGCCCCGGCCGGGGTGCCGACAAGGAGCGTGGCATGCCCGCCGCTCTGCTGCCCCGGCCGGGGCACCGGTGAGGAGCGCGGCATGCCCACGGCCCTGCCGGCGGAGAGGGTTTTGTTTTGTTTTTAAATAAAAAAAAAACAAAAAACCCCTGAGTGCCGCCCCCCTCCGGGTGCCGCCCCAAGCATGTGCTTGGTAGGCTGGTGCCTGGAGCTGGCCCTGCCAACTTGAGGAGTGCAGTGTATTGATGTTCTGCCTTACAAAGACAGCTTCTTCCAGTGCACAGGACCTGCTAATTTAATCAGTTTATAGACTCCCCCATGCAGGCTCATAATGCTGATGCTATCGCCTCAGAGGATACTGCTTTTGAATCCTCAGTTAAAAAATAAAAAGGCACAGATATATGAACATGATCAGTTCCTGCCTTTGTTTAGCTGCAAAACTTGATAGTGTGTGAATTGTATGTCTGCCAAGTTCTTCCTCACAAACTCACAGGGAAGAGAAGGACGCAGAACCCTCACCAGCCTGGATCCATCTCTGGAAGAGTATGGCTCTTCTCCAGTAGCCCAGCTGTCTCTCTTTGGAGACTCCTTGGCTGGTGACTTCCACCCCAAATGAAGGGAAAGAGAAGATCCTTGGAACCATAATGATAGTCCCAAGAAGGAAAGGAGAGGGAAGATCATCTACATTGGCCTGGTAGTCCCCTCTAAAGTAGCTACTTGGGGAAAAAATATCCCCAAGGCCATGGAGAAGACACCAGCTATGTTCAGCTTTGAGAAGAAAGCACCAGGGGAGAGAACACAGCAGCTGCAAGAGACATCAGATAGATCCAGGGATAGGAGTGGCCATCTGGTATTCAGTTTGGATTGATATTTGTGTGCACGAGTCCAAATGCCTCCTGTATATCTCTGATGATTCAGCCACACTTACCTTTCTAAATGTCTCCAAATGACTGAAGGCATGTGTGGTAACTGGGTGCTCAAAAGTATAAAATCTCCAAATATTTATTCTCAAACATGTTGTTTGGGTGGGCCAGGCAGTAGCAATTTGGGATGCTTTGAAGTGGGTAACTTTCTCATTGTAAGAGAAGTTAGTGATACAGGAGCTCAGGATATTTCCTAGTCTTATTTATTTACAATATATACACATGCCCCATTTAGTTTGTCTATACTTGTAGCCAGAAACCAGCTTCCTTCTTTGAGGTCTTGTTTACGAGAGAATAGCGTACTGAAATGGTGAAATGACTCTGGGCCTCTCTGCCACTTTTAGCATAGTGTCTCTTCCTTTGTTCTGCCTGACACTGGGAAACTCCTGTGTTCAGAATTACACAGCCCTGATTGTTCTCAATACTGAGCATGGGATATTTCAGGTAACTGTTAACCCTGCTTTCGTCCAGCTGCTCAGCAATACAAAGAAACTCCTCAGACAGGGTTAGCTTTAACTAGTGCCCACTGGAGCTAGTTTCTCTGAGTTCCCTTTCAGACAAAAGAGAGTTCTTAATACCAGCCCCTTAATAACTGTCTAAGGGTGGACAATTCTCTCTACTTTTAACTCTTTCTGTGAAGCGTTTGCTATCAAGTTTTTCTATCAGTAGTTCATAATATGAATTCATTGCCACCTTCTCCATAATTCTTAACTCAATTCTACCCTCATTTATAGGAGTTCAACTCTCACTGAAATCCAGTCAAAACTGGGGGCTTGGTTTAATTATTCCCTAGTGAAGTAGCCTTCATCATTGTATAATAGACAGGAAAAGTGTTGTATGTTACTACCCTAAAAAGTGCTGCATTTGCATTCCTTCCTACTGGTATCTCTGCACACTTATAGTTCAAAAGATACCCTTTAGATGTACACAGTGTAAGATGAGAGAATCAATTTCACTCTTCAAAAATAGACTCCTACCACAAAAATCTCCCTATGTAAATACTGTCAATTTCAGAATTGAGTTCTTGATGGGGGAGTCCAAACAAACGGAGCTAGGTTCAGAACAAGATGATGTACCAAGTTGCTGCACTGGGATATAGAAGGGAAATACAAGAACTTATACATGAAAAGTAGGGTTTTGTTTTCATTGCCCCTAATAATGATAGGAGTATATAAACAAGGTGAAAAATAACACATGCGTGCAGCATGCTTGGTATTGAACAAAAGCTTGGTTTTAACTAATATATTAGAGAAATTGTTCCAGAACGCTACATCCTTCCAAAAATAATAACCCTGTAATGTCGACAAAGTTGGTGTCAGCATGGGTTACCTGCTGCGTACAGAAAGTGCTGGTCATGTAAGTTAGATCTGCCTCAGGGCTACTCTGACTTGCACACCTGACCTTTCAGAAATGTTTTTTGTTCATTAATCAATGTTCTTTGCTTGAGCTTGCCAGTTCCACTCCTTTTCCCTCATTCACTGTCCTCCTTTTTAGTTTCAGCCCACCTCCCCCAATGACCCTTGACTACACATTAGACAATGGTTCCTAATAACTCATTGTGAATGTTAATTTGCTTTAAGGATGTCAGGCCATCACAGGAATCTGATTCTATTTTTTAAGTAATGTCTCACACATGGATAAAATGTGATTATGGATCCTGATGGCTGCTTACAGTACTGACTTAGGCAAACCTTTCAAATGTGTGATGTGAGGGTAACTTGTTTGTAGGCCCTGATTTTTTAGGAAAGCTGCAAGTGTTTCAGTTTGGTCTTTTATGGGTTAATACTGGGGCTGAACAAACTGGTTTCGATCAAATAAGAGCTGTTCTGAAGTTTTACCTGAATTGTAAAGTAAACTGAACTTAGTCTGAAGTTAAAAAAAAAAAAAAAAGTTTAGTCAGCAGTTTTTTGGCTTTGTTTTTAAAATTTTGACATGCCTTTGCACACTTCCTGGTTTCTGCCAGGACTATAAGAGAGAAGTACATGAAAAATGTGTAACGCGCTCCTGACTGGACACTCATTTTCTGTAGAAGCATAACTGCTCACACACAAGTATTATCAGGTTGTACTGGATCTTCTCTAACAAAGCCACTGTTCTAGCTTCTCCGTGTTTATACTGGGGTTTCCACCAGTGTAATTTCCTTGGTGCAACTAGCCTGGTGGTAGAAATCTCACTATAGACAAGGCCTAAGTATTCTGGGAAATAACGTATTTAAAGTTCACTGAGAACAATGCATTTTTGTTTCTTTATGTATGTATCTCAAAATTGGTGTAATGTCCTGAAGTCCCTTCCAACCTTGATATTCTATGATTTTATGATTCAGAACTTCCAACCACATCTTCTCATTATTTTCAAACAAATAATGACCTATGGACCCCAAACAAACATTTATAGTAGGTAAAAGTCTAATTTTACTGAGAAAAAATGGGTTTTATTAATTTAAATAATATTTTTCTTAAAATTGCCTTGTAACTCTGTATTTAATAGCTATTTATTTTAGCTTGCTTGCTAACCTTATAGTACAGGTCAAATCCTGCTCCCTCTGAATTCAAGGCCAAATTCTCATTGACTTCAGTGGAACCAAAAATTAGCCAGTCTCTGAAAGATTTACTTGTTTGAAAAATTTAAAGACTAACTTTTGTCCTGCAATTTCTAGTAGCAGAATAAAACTACATCTAATTTTTTTCCCAGTGAATATAAGGGCTGATTTTTTAAAATAATTTCTGGTAGCTGTTAATTGTGGGTAAAAAGGACAGCATGTAGACATCTGGCTACCTAATAGTAAACACAGATTAGGTAGTTAGTCTAAATATTAGCAGTTTCCATGGAATTAACCACATTTTCAAAAAATGGCACCAGGATAAGTTGTCTTTCAAATTTAGCTCACCTTATAATAATTAGGACTGGTCAGATATTTTTTTAAATGTTGACAAAATTGGGAAACAAATTAGCAACAAATCAAAAACTGAAAACTTCAACTGGCAACTTTTGGCTGAAAACCAAAAATTTAGATTCAGAAATGCTGCCTCAATGTCTGATGGGAGTTGTAGTTTGTGTGTCTTATGCACCTTTCTACTCTATCATATGGGGTCCCTGTCTGAACTACATCTCCCATGATGCATCACGGCATCGTAGTGAGAGGGGAAATCAGCCCATAGAGGGGAATGGGAAATCAGGAACCCAAACTGGAACTCCCTTGAAGCACCATGGCAACATTTATTAATCTAAAGGCTCGTTTACACTATGCTGCAGTGCAGCGTATGGTTGTATGAACTGCAGAGCGCACGAAAGTTCTGCAATCTGACTGCCCTACGTGGACGCTACTGGCACCAACTAAAAGATACCTAGTTTGCATTAACGTTGTGATTACACTAATGGAAACTAGGTAGCTTTTTGTTTGTGCCAGCAGCATCCACATAAGGTAGTTACATTGCAACACTTCGGTGAGTTTTGTAATTCACATCCTTATAGTTTGCGCTGAAGTGCAGTGTAGACATGGCTTAAATGTTTTGTTTTCAACCAACATTTTTCACTGCTAGTGGGTTTGGTTTTTTTATAAAAAGTCAACATTTTCTATGGAGAACAAACACTTTCCGCAATTTTGTTGGTTTACTCAGAAACCCAGTATTCCACTGAAAAATGTGGTTAGATAGATAATTTTCAACAAACCCTAATAATAACACAATAAATATAGCAGACTTCTCGCAAGTAACCCCTTGGAAAGGTTAATTAATAATAATGGCCTGTAGTGTCCAAGGCTGTCAGTCCAACACCTTTCATAAGCACTGATTTTACACATGGAGAAAAGGAAAAGCATTGTATTGGTATTTGGCCCTCAGAAGTTATTTTTTAACTGCTTTGATGCTGGCATTTGCTGGTGTCTCAATTCAGCAGGGGACCGAGGTAGAGTGCCTTTCCAACATTCTAGACTTTGTACTTTAGTGAAGATGTATTAACTCTACAAGGCAGTACTGAAGGTGTACTTCTGACACAACCTCCCTATGTACCTGAAACATTTGATCGCCCTAAATCAGTTCGTATGCATATAAAGCTTGCAGTTGGTGACAGAACAATTCACAGATCTCTAGAGTTTAAAGAGTATATCAAGCAGTTAATATTTATGTATCAATGTGGAAATGCAGCAATATTGCAACAGTAGCTGGCTACCATTTTGTTTTACTTGAGGGAAATCCAATATGAATAAAACAGCAACTTTTCAAACATGACATTTAATCCATGCATGTAAATCAAACTGGGAGATCTATTATTCATTATTAAAAGGGCACCATATTTTTACTACCCTGAAAATGAAACACAAATGCTGTGAAAAATTTAGTGCCTTTTCTTGAAGTTTCAGGACACTTATTATGCAGTCATGTAGCTGGGGCTGGTACTCATTTTAAAATATAGCTACAAAATTACTAAATTTGAAGTTTTTTGCTCGGGAAAAAAAAGGCTCAATTTCATGGAAAGAGGCAAATTTATTTTTCTATTTAAAGCTTCCTAAACATATAAGATGGTGAAATACTTTGGTAATGTTCAGATTCAGATATACATGAAGAATATAGTTCATATCCTTGTCGTTATTAGTCATGCCCACAATTTTCTTCCCTGAAGTGCCTTTTGAAAACTACATATATCAGAAACTGATTAACATGACCTAAGGTATTAGTTCTTAAAATATGGTGAACCTAACACTTTCCAAGACATTATTTTCCATATGTCAGCATCTATATAAGAATTGAGATGCTTTTAATAACTACAAAACTGAACACTAGAGCACAAACTTTATTATTATTATTATTATTCTTGATCTAAACTCTGGAGCAGCTTAGAAAATTTAGTTGTAGGGCATGTTATAAAAGGGAACAGAAGGATTTGAAAAGGGGTGGGGGGCGGAGATAGGAGGTAATAATGCACCGTAGCAGCAGAGGATTTCAAAAAAAATGAGAGCCACTCAATTTTTTCCTCTGGATAAAATCATTCATTGTTGAGGTGATAAGCTGCTTCATGAATTTTTTGGTGAATGAAAGTATTCACCTCATACAGACACTTGCACCTATGCAGAAACATTTTTACAATGACTTTACAAAGCAGAAACAAATATTTATTTGTTTTGTATATTTCAAAATCTAATTTTCAAATCCTTCTTTGCAATAAATATCCAGTGCCAATGATTTCAAAGGGGCTACATTTTGGCCTCATAAGGTCTCTGGACTCTGTGTAGCTCCCTGCTAGAATATAATAATGTTAATTCAAGCTATATTATGTTGGAGCTATATGCTTGAGCACAGCCAAATCTTTAAATATAGAGCATAATGTGTAAGTAGCCTATGCGAGGATTAGAGAGAAACTAGACATTGGTCTGCCTTAGGAATGGGAGATTCCAAAGTTCACAAGTGTTCAGAGATGGGGATAGGGGGTTGGTTTGAGTCCCTCTCTAGCCTACTGATGTGAAAGAAGCAGCTTGTAAAGGCATCCAAATTTGATAAGCTCATGCTCTGCCAATGTTAAGGTAATTCACAGTGGTGACCCTTCATAAATATGCAATGTATGCAGGAATGCTGGTTTGGTGGTAACAGAATGAACTTGATATCCTGGTCCCAGTCAGCTGAGCAGGGTCAGGTTTACAAAGGCTAACACTGTCATCACATGACAGGAGTCAGTATCCATTGACTCCCGTGGTTACTGGTACAGTGATACCATGAGATGCTCTTAGGAAGGTTAATGTTGCCTTCTCCAATGTTACTACTCCCTGCTTGTCAAAGAACAGAACAGAATTGGCAGCAGATGTGCAGGGCCACACGCAGATGCTAAAGCGCACAGTATGCAAGAAGAAAATCCTGTATCTGGAAAGACAAGGGGCCAGATGGTGTGACCACTTCACACTGCACAAGGTAGAGCCACTTGGAGAGACCAGGAGCAGTGGCAAGTAGGCTCTTGTGTTGTGCTACTCTTTGGCTGTTTCAGTCCCTTGGGGCCATTGCAGCCTGGCATAAGTTAAAGCAACCTTTGGTATGGTATGGCACAGCATAGAGAGACCAGTCCTTCATACATCAGGAACGTTAGGATCAGGATAATGAACAGATGAGTTTTAAGCCACCTTTGCTCAGACACCCCTGACCTGCATTTCCCGGGGCAGCTCATCCACAGTCCAGGGTCTGAGCCTAGATTGCAACACCCAAGGGAGAAGGTTGACCACATAATGTATATGTTTGCATATATTTAGCAAATAATATCCAAAAGTGTCAGAGATGAAAATGAGCTGGAATGTACTATTCCTGTGCGGCTAGTGTGCTCTGCATGGAAACATTTCTGTTTCCATCTTGGTACAGAAAAAGGGTTTCCCTGAATCCCACTGTTCCCAATCTTTGAGGTCTCCAGCCCAGAAGGATGCATGTTACTTTTGCCTGACTTCCTTATGTGACCTTTTATTTTTACTTCTGTTTATTGGATGCAGATTTCCATTTCCAGCCCGCTGGTCTTTAATTTATTTTCAAGTTATATAATCATTTCCCAAGATCATTCTTTCTTCTTCCTGTGTAGCTACCTGCTGCACATAAACATGGAAGGTCTGAAAACTGCTTATAAAAGCCTCACCTCATTCTGGCAATAACTGCCTTATCTTCAAATCTCCAGCCTTATTTAGGTTCATCATGAATAAGTAGATGAGAGTTAGTTAGTGTTATATTTGTTAATAAGATAATTTGATAGGTACTGTCTCCTTTTTGAAAAGCTTTCTATATGTACCTCTATCTATGCCAGAAGGGTTCATTCATCATAGTGTTTGTCAGTAATAATTAGCAGCTAATAATTATATATTGTCTTGCAAAGTTCTTTCGTTTTCAGAAGTTATTGAAATGCATTTGAATCTTTATTCTAGCTCAGTTTGGGTTTAGTCTTTAATCTAATCAAGTGGCAGATGTTTAAAAGTCACATCTCTTTGTGTACTGTGGCTTAGGCACTGGGGTCTGTAAAAGTAATGGGCTGTGCTCAATTTTCTCTCAAGTTCAACTCATGGGGAAAAAACAGAAAAAGAAAAGATTTATCTCTAGTCTAACCAGGCAAACCCCAAGAGCAAGTTGGAGGAAAAATAATAAAAAAAAAAAACCTACCCAAACTGAGTCTGCTTATTTGAAATATTCAAATTGAATTCATTCTCTCTCTAGAGTAAATGGTTTCGTTGTTGAAATTATTGTGGCATATGGAGAAGTAAGATATATTACAATAAAACTGATATAAAACAGTTGAATTCAGAAGTAGTGACAACAGATAATTTTAGTTCACTATGATTTAATTCAATTAAATGCAATGCTGTTCATTGCAGAACAAGAGGAATCTCTCTCTCTCTCACACACACACACACTCTCTCACACACACAGAGAGAGCCTTTATTTGCCACTGCCTTGCACCTTGCGGAGTCCATTACACTAGTGGAAAGTGAGTAGAAGACACAATACGCATATGGAAGGTTTGTAATACCCTTGACTTCCATGAAAATTTTGTCTGCATAAAGACATAGTACAAACTGAGGACTTTAGGGTTTCCGTCATATAAATGTATATGTTTGCATTTTACATGTTATGGTTTTATTCATCAACTTTAGAATCCAAAGCAGTGGTGTAAGCTGGTGTGCTAGCTAACTAGGTGGGGCATCAAATACAACTCTCAAAAGTGGCAGAATTTCAATCCCTTTCTTCAGGGATGGGTTTATTTTTCAAAACTAAGGTGGACCAACACAAAGCAAAACAGGTAAACCAGTTCCAGCTGCCTCACTCCTCCCAAAACCTCTTCTTTGTAAGGCTTCTTCACCTGGCAATGCAATAGGTATTTCCAGCCAGGTCTTCCACCTAGCCTAGTGGGAAGAATCCCTTCCAGGTCCTTTCCTGTGGTCCTGGGTCTCCTGCAGGAGAGAGCTCCTGGCAAGTCTCTCTTTATAGCTGAGCTCTTGATGGCCTTTTATCTCAGGACCAGTGAGCTACCGGCTATCACACGATCTCTCCCTCAAACCCACAACCTAATGGGTAGCTATTTAAGCATAAGTGGTGCTAAGCCCATCTCCCTCATAGGGTTACCCCACCCTGTGACAAATGGTCAGTCAGGCACTGCGGAGATACTCAGTTACTATGGTGATGGGGGCTGCATAAGTACCTAGACAGGTAGATTTAGTAGGGAGATATAAAGAGGAGAGTCTCCCTTTTCAGAGCTCTCCTGCTGCAGCCTTGTGATTCCTTACCAGTAGTAGCTCACTTGGATGAGATCATCATGCACATGTTGCACTACTGGCAACATTTTTAGTGCCTAATCTAAAGCCCATGGAAGCATGGGCAAAGGTTTCGTATATCAGGATGGAGCCAGCATATGTAGACTTGCCCTGTAGTTTTTCATGTGTGAACCCATGGCACATGAAAGCCTCTTCTTTATTTAATTGGTGTGTTGAATTAGAGCGGATACACACTGAAGTGTGTCATACTCATACTAACACACCATAGACAGAAATCTGTAGTTCACATGTAAAAACCCCTGTGCATGTCAAATAAATGTGAAGAGCCTTTGGTGGAAGAAAGTTCAGTACCTACAGTGGGTTACAAAATCATTATTTTAGTATTTGAATTATGGTAGAGCCTGCAGGCCCTGGCCCAGTTGCGCTGGGTTCCGTATAAATATATAACAAAGAGATGCTTCCTGTCCAGAAAAGCTTACAATCTAAGAATACAATGAGAGTCAATAAGTGGCTATAACAGAGCACCAAAAAACATGGAGATGATACTGGTCTGCATAAGTCAGTTCTTCTTAGAGTGTTGTTCGCTACGAATATTCACTGTGGATCCGCATGCGCTCCATGCACTTGAAACCAAAAGATTCTTCAGTACCAGTGTCCATCAGCCCATGCCTGTGTGTTTTCATGCTCCAAATCAAGGCATAAGGAACAGCACAAACTGACTGTCTTTCCAGTTCCTTTCTTCTGCTCATGGTCCAAGACGGAACTCGTCAATGTCCTAAGCTTTGCTAGCATCTCCTTTCAGTCAGGGTTTCCTGCTGTCAATAGTTATTTTTTCCTTCTCATAGTTAGTTTTAGTATCTAGTTAGTTAAGTGGTAGTAGTGTTTTTGTGCCCCTCTCCTCTTCCATTCAGGGCATTTAGCATGCCCAAGATCCCAGGTTTCAAATCCTGTCGCTGTGCCCAGGTCTTCCTGGTTAGCAATTCCCACAACTCCTGCTTGTATTGCTTTAGGGAGTCTCACATTCCTTCCAAGTGTGAGATCTGTCTCTCCTTCCCTCCTCAAATGTGACTATCCCATGAGTTTCACTCCAAAGACACCTGAAGGAGCTCTCCATGAGGCCCCTACCTGCTCCTGGGCTCTCTGACCCCCCTATACACTGGTTGGAGTCACCGAGTACAGTCCATCTGGACCCAGCACTCTCTAGCTCCAGAACCTCAGTTCCCGGGTCTAATGACTATCAGGCAGAAACAAGAAGAGGGTAAGGACAAACACTCCCATCAAAATGGGAGAAAGTCTCCTCTACGAGACCTAAAGAGAGGCTGCCTCTCCTACCCCCTTACCCTCCAAGTCTGGTGAGACTTCATGCTGCTGATTCAGGGTCTGCCCCATCAATATTGAGGGCCAAGGCCAATCCAAAGTTACCACCTGCACAGGGAGGTGGGACTGACCCTAGCATCTGCAAGGGAGAGAAGGGAGTGATCACTGACTGCACTAATGGTACCACACTACAGAAAGAAGGACTGAGCAGTACTAACACCTGCTGTCTAACCTAAGTGTGCACCCTCAGTGCCTCTTAGGGCCATAAGCGCTTCTTGCTTCCCATCTGCTAGACCTTATACCATCCTTGATGACCTAACGATTTATATGGACCTGGAGTTGCCAATACTCTTGGAGCCAATAATTAAAGAAGTGCATACACCATCAGTGCACTACTTGCTGATTCTGTCCACCACCTGTACTGCTGAGCTGTCTCCACTATCAATGCATTATTTGTCATTTTCCTCTACCAGACACCTTACCACCAGATACATAGTACCAGCAGCTCCAATGGTAGAAGTCAGACTCCTCTGACAACCCTGAGGCCAGACCATCAGCAGCTCCAACTATTCTGGGATGCCAGATTAGCCCTGAGAGGGATTTGGGAGTTGTACAGGCACCTTCACACTCTAAACAGTACTCCAAGGCTTGGGACCAATAGTACCCTCCCCATGCGCACCGCCTCCATATCCGTATGAACCTACACACTGTCCCTACTGGGGTGACTGGGACCCTTATTTCAGACCTTATGACCCAAGAGGACCTGAACTAGACTTAAAGTAGGGGTCACATCGGAGGGAAGAGCCACAGTCCCATCAGGAGTACTGTGAGGAAAAGGAATAGCCCAAGCAGCCAGAACTGCTCCATCCACCTGTGGCTTTCTCTTCCTCACTTCACAATGAGGAAGTGACACTGGCCTTGCTATTGCCTTTCTGATGATTTCAAGCAATTTCAGGACCACCTCAGGATTCTCTCCAAATCCCCCTAGAGGAAGTTCAGGACCCTTCTCACAAGCTTCTGAACATCCTCCAGTTAGCAGGTCCTAGCAAGGTGGTGTGCCTTGTTAATGAAGCCATATTGTAACCTGCCAAAACAGTTTGCCATACTCTCAGCTACTTGTACTCTGACATCCGAGATGGCAGGGAAAAAAGATATTTTGTTCAGTCTAAGGGGTCATGATTTTTGTTTTCCCACCTTACATCAAACTCTTTGGCAGTCCAGGCTGCTGCTGAATGCAGTGGATTGAACCAGCGTAGCTCCACACTTTCTGACAAGGAAGCCAAGAAACTGGACCTCCTGGGAAGGAAAAGTTCCCCTTCTGCTAACCTACAATTTCACATAGTGAATTATCAGGCACTTGCATCCAAATATAACTTTATTAACTATATCAAATGAATAGAGTTTACAAACAAGCTCCTCCAGGCACTCAGGTCTCAATTTTCAAGTAATCCTCGACGAAGGCACGCTCATTGCTAAGTCCTCCTTTCAGGAGCCGCTAGAGGCAGTAGACAGCCTCTCACTCCATGGAGACTTTGGTTGTCATGATGCAGGCATCGTGGCTTCACTCCTCTGGGTTCTCCAAGGAAGTTCAAGCTACAGTGGAGGACTGGGAAAACAACTGATTCAGTGAAAAGATGGATGAGTTGTTACACACACATAAAGACTTCCGGGAAACCCTCTGCTCCTTGAGAATACACCTCCTGGCTCCACAATAGAAGTATGCCGCACTTCCTTCCTATAGGCAATGCCCAGTTCCTCAATCCTTCTACCATCAGAGGACCTACAAACCTCCCAGGAAGTGTCAGAGGGTACACCGAAGCAGACAAAATGCCCCGCTGTCACTTCCAGTCTCACTTCCAACCTTTTGCCAAGAAATCATTTTGATGGGACTTCTGAGAGCTGCCAAACAGGCTCCCCATTGCTGGATAGCCCCACCCAGCCCATCTTCACTCAGTGTGTCAACACATCACGTTGGACAGAGGGACTGTAGATATCATCTCCTCTGGCTTCTCTATAGAATTCCTTTCCATCCCCCATCCAACACCTCCTTCCTCAAAAAGCACTGCTTGTGAGTCACTCACAGATAGTACCCATTGGAACCACCGCTCCAAGGAGAAAGTAAGGTTAATTGCCTTTTGTAACTGGAGTTCTTCGCAATATGTGGTCCCTATGGGTATTCCATGTCTCACCCTCCTTCCCCTCTGCTCAGATCCTTTCTTAGAGTGATTCATGGTAGAGAAGAAACTGGAGAGATAGTTGGTCCATGCTTCCCCTTATGCTCTTGGTTTGGAGAATAAGGAGGTGCAGGACACAGGCGCAGACCAATGGACACTGCTATTGAAGAATCTTTGCATCTTTGACACATGGAGTGCATGCGCACCCACGGTGAAAACCCATAGGAGCCACTTGTCTTGAAGAACCCCAGTTAATATCAGGTAAATAACCTTTCTTACCCTCACACCAGCTGCGTAACCACTCTCTAGTTCGTTACAGATGTCATGGCAGAGGGCAGTTTGTTCTTAAAGGATCATAAAAAAGATAGTAATTCTCCCCTTCCCACAAATAGGAAATAGACTAAAAGTTCTGCTATGATATGACAGTTACTTCAGCTGTTTATACTTTAAAACTTTTCAACAGTACAGATAATTGTCTTTGACCTTAGCCTTGTAATCACTTTTTTTATTTGTATCACAAAGGTTACTATCTAGCACCCGACTAGCCAAATGAAATGTATGGCTTGATTAAGGATCTCTTTTGTCAGTAATTTGTGCCTAATGTTTTTAGCTTTCCCACGGGCTGTTATAGAAAATGGTAAATCTGGTTTAAATGAAACCTGATACTGTTAATGGTTTAATAGCAGCTGCCACAGGGTTATGGCATTTTTCAACAGATGCTTCTGTTTCTTTTTAAGCCTACACAAAGTCTTAGAATATATTTACATAATTAATGTAAAGTACACCTACATAATGACAATATTTATAGTTTTAAGAGATTTCCTTAAATTATCTCCTCTCTTTTGTCACCATCCAATCACAATTTATAACCTGAAACAGGAAGGAAAATATCTATATTTTAAAATAATAATTAATATTCCCCCTTTAAAAAAATCATGACATGTAGCATGACTATATACATGTAACATTTCTCTTGCTAACATTTTTGTTATTTGTATGAGAAGAGCCCTTCATTACTCCAGAGACTGAGAAAGAAAAAAAACCCAAAACCTAATAGCTTGCTTGCTGTCTATGCCTATTATCTGGTCTACCATGAGAGCTAGAACAAAGAATCAGTGCCAATATGTTTTTAAAAATGAATGGAAGTTGCTTCATCACATGTGTTTAGCTAAATGTCCTTGGATGAGACATTATTTAAATATGTAGCGTGGACCAGGTACACCAACTATTTAACTTCATCTGAGTGAAGAAACTCATACTAATTTAAAGTATTATGGGCACAGTATTATTTAAGTGAAGATTTTCAAAAGTTACTGATGATTTTAGATATCTTCTTTTTTGAGTACCCAACCTGAGATACCTTCAAAGGGCCTGGCTTTCAGAAAGTTCTGAAGATGTGTGACATTGCACACCCAAAAATTGGGGCACCCAACAGAACTGGGCATTCTTGAAAATCTTGTCCTCATCAAAGTATATACAGGTGTACAAGCTAAAGAAAGAGGGAACAGTGAGCATCTCTCTCTGCCTGGTCTGGAGAGCAGGGGCTGGGTACAGTGGGAGTCCTTACACTCAGTGCATACAAGAATTCCACAGAACAAGTGTTGCTACCACCATTAACCTTCACAAAGGGGGCAGTAATAGGGAGATGGTGCTTGGGCCCCTGTCCTGTATCATTCAGCAGAACTGGTTAGGAACAAAGGGGAGAAGATGATTTACCCTCTTCCAAAGTGGTGTGGTTACCTTTTTCCCCTTGCACTCTCCAGAACCCTGGGTAACATCATGTCTCTCAGAGCTTCTGTTAGGGTGCGTTACCATCTCTGAAGTACAACTGACAGTGTGTCCTGAGCAGCCATATAGATTTCCCAAGACAGCTGTCTCAAAAAAAGGATGATATTGGTAAAACCAGGACAGGTGGCAACCCTATACATGCGACAATACAACCCCTGGGGTTTTTTGTTTCATTTTTTCTAAAATGAATTAAGGGACTTGATCCTATTCAACAGGAACAGGATCAAACCTTAAACTACTTCAATAGCATGGTAAAATTGTGGTGTAGGATCAGGGTTTCTTTTCTGGACTTGAATTGCTTCACAAAAGAAAAGGGATTTAAATATATTTATTACTTCAGGGATATTGCTTCATCCTTGATTTGCAGGTCTTGTCATGGGAACGCAATACTTTCTGGGGCCCTGGGGTTGAAGTAACCCTTTACATGTCTCCAAGGTGATGAGAACAGATTTGGCTAGTCCATGAAACATTAGAATTGCAATTACCAGTCTGTTGATGGGGTGGGACTTTACTACACCAAAGTCCTTAATGACTCCTACTCTGGGACTCATCTGCCTCATTAGATGGGCTCTCCATTTTTGTTTGAGGGAGTAGGCTGCAGCTCACTTGCCTACCAATATAATTCCCATGAGTGGGTTGGGAGGAGTTTATGAATCCACCCTTTAGACTGGGGCAGGCTTTACTTAGTGCATACCATGGAGATGTCGGAATAGATGAATTCTCGAAAGCCATATAGGCCAAGAGCCACACAGAATAGGTCCCTGAGGGGAACTTGAATAGGCCTTATCAGAGTCCTGCAAGACAATCAGGGCCTACTTAGATTCAACAGTTGGTTAGTGTTTAAATGTTCTATTGGCTCTATTAGCTTGCATTTGATAGTAATGAAAGCTTTTCCATGCTTATTAAAAAATCAGGTAAAAAGCATGCAAGAAAACATTATAGCATGAATAAAATATACAACACTGCACTTTTGATCAGAGAGATGGTGGAAATGATTCAGATGTGTGAACGAGGTGTTCTTCAGTGTGTTACACCAGATCACACATATGAAGTTTGTTAGACTTAGTCTGAGACAGGGAAACTGTTTCTCTGATCATAACTAATACTTTCTTTCCCTTTATCTCTTGTTAGGTTTTGCCTGCCAGAAAGGAGGTGAAACCGGGCATGATACTCCTCTTTGAACTCTTTCTTCTTCGTGAGACCAATACTTACATCGACCGTGTAGTAGGATGGGGCGCTTTTCCTTTATGTGATAATAATTTCAACACTTTACAGGGGAAGTTTAAATGCCCTTTTCTCAGAGGCCATTATGATTCGAAATTTGACCGCTTCAAAAAAATTGAAAATTTGATTTCTTTGGATTTAGACCACTGGTTGTGCAACCTCTATTTTCAGGTTTGTATTAAGACGCCTTAGGCCTGCCATATGCCCTTCCTCATGGATTCCAGTTTGCCTTGGACACACTTAAAGCCAGTGTTATCTTAAAGCAGGATAATAACTTGAATACATTTCCGGAATAAGAGTTTATATTGAAGAAGTGTCTTTGATACGAATGAAAAGGAAATGACAAATACTGTTAGAAATATTAATATTAGGAGTATTATAAAAAAAAGTAACAAAACATTGAAAACTGTTGGATTTGAAAAATCAGATTCATCCTTGATCTTCTGAGCCAGGTTTGAGATCCTGTAGCTGAGAGGTGTTGTTGATTCCGGCAACCCATGATTTGCCTAATAGTCCAGAATTAAATGTGAGAGTGGGTGACTGCTACTGTCTGTGAGCTTTGATGAGATGAGAAGGAGAGCATGAGTTAGGTAAGGGGGGAAATACTGGAAGGAGTGGAGGCAATTGTGAAGAAATAAGTGTTTGGGAGGATGGGAGCTTCCCAGAATCCTAAAGCCAGCCCTGTTAAACTTCTAGAGTTTATGGCTGCACTGCCCTAGAGTTCAGACTACGGGGATGTGAATAGCAGAGGTCTCCAAAGTGCTGTGCTGTTACTCCCCTAAGTGGATGCTGCAGGTGAGAGCTAAAAGGTTCCTAGTTTGCGTTAACTTAGTCTTCTTGAAACAGCACTTCATTGACACAAACTGGGATGAGGACTAAGTTAACGAGTTAACATGAACTAGGAACTTTTTACTTTGTGCCTGCAGCGTCCACTCAGGAGAGTTACAGCACAGCACTTTGGTGTACACTGCTATTCACACCCCTGTAGTCCTAACTGCAGGGCAGTGTAGACAAGCCCTAAGAACAGTGTAAGAATTAAGCTGTCTTGATTTTGTGGGATGCTGAACCATTCAAATAACAGATTTTCTTTTACTAGATTATTAAACTACCATGGTATTCAGATGAGCAGAAGACATACAAGACATGTCTCCAGCTCCCACCTGAATTTCTTGCTTATTCAAACATTACTGAGAAGAATGGAGTTTCAGACAAGATAAAAATATCTGGACCACAAGATGATGGATTCAGAAGCTCATGTCTACATCCAGGCACTCACTCAAAATGCTCCTTAGCATCTTTTCAAGGTTGGTTAGCCCTTACTTTTCTCACTAAATTAGTATCACCCAGAAACCTTCTTATTAGGTAATATAGATCAATATGTATTATAAGTGGCACTACAGCAATCTCTATAATTGTGGCTCGGGGGGCAAATTGGGTATGAGCCCAGAAGGCAGAGTCCGAGTCTCCACCAAAGCCACAACATCCATCCTGCTATTTTTTGCACACTAGCTCAATAGAGCTAACATGAGTCTGTCTACCTGGGCTGCAAGGCTTGCTCCCAGCTGCAGTGTAGACATACCCATTGAGTCTTCTGAAGCAGCCTCACTGACCATAAGAACTTAAGAACAGCCATAGTAGGTCAGACCAAAGGTCCACCTAGCCCAGTATCCTGCCTTCCGACAGTGGCCAATACCAGGTGATTCAGAGGGAATGAACAGAACAGGTAATCATCAAGTCATCCATCCCCTGTCATCCACACCCAGCTTCTGGCAAACAGAGGCGAGGGACACTCATAGCATGGGGTTAAATCCCTGACCATCCTGGCTAATACCCTTTGGTGGATCTATCATCCATGAAGTTATCTAGTTCTTTTTTGACCAGACACCAGACTTTCCTGACGATTGTGCATTAAGTCGGCAGAGTGCGTCCTCAATACCATGGCTAGCATCGACTCACGCAGCGGTGCACTGTGGGTGGCTATCCCACAGTCCCTGCAGTCTCTGCTGCCCCTTGGAATTTTGGGTTAAGCTCCCAATGCCTGATGGGGCAAAAACATTGTTGCAGGTGGTTTTGGGTACATGTCAGTCTCCCCTCCCTCCCTCCGTGAAAGCAATGGCAGACAATCATTTCGTGCATTTTTTCCTGGGTTATACATGCACATGCCATAGCATGGAAATCATGGAGCCTGCTCAGCTCACCGCAGCTGTTGTGAGCATTGTAAACACCTCACGCATTATCCTGCAGTATGTGCAGAACCTGGCTAGGAGACGCCAGCACGAGGACAATTGTGAGGAGGACATGGACACAGACGTTCTTGAAAGCATGGGATGTGGCAATTGGGACATCATGGCAGCAGTGGGGCAGGTTGATACAGTGGAACGCCGATTCTGGGCCCAGCAAACAAGCACAGACTGGTGGGACCGCATAGTGTTGCAGGTATGGGATGACTCCCAGTGGCTGCGAAACTTTCGCATGCGTAAGGCAACTTTCCTGGAAATTTGTGAGTTGCTTTCCCCCACCCTGAAGCGCAGGAATACCAAAATTAGAGCTGCCCTGACAGTTGAGAAGCGAGTGGCGATGGCCTTGTGGAAGCTTGCAACGCCTGACTGCTACCAGTCAGTCGGGAATCAGTTCAGAGTGGGCAAATCTACCGTGGGGACTGCTGTGACCCAACTTGCCAATGCAATCACTAACCTTCCGCTAGCAAGGGTAGTGACTCTTGGAAATGTGCAAGTCATAGTGGATGGCTTTGCTGCAATGGGGTTCCCTAACTGTGGTGGGGCGATTGACAGAATGCATATCCCTATCTTGGCACCGGACCATCTTGCAAGCCAGTATGTAAACCGCAAGGGGTACTTCTCAATGGTGCTGCAAGCACTGGTGGATCACAAGGGACGTTTCACTGACATCAATGTGGAAAGGTGCATGACGCTCACATCTTTAGGAACTCCGGGCTATTTGAACAGCTGCAAGAAGGGACTTACTTCCCAGACCAGAAAATTACTGTTGGGGATGTTGAAATGCCAATAGTTATCCTTGGAGACCCAGCATACCCCTTGCTCCCGTGGCTCATGAAGCCATACACAGGCAGCCTGGACAGTAGTAAGGAGCAGTTCAACTATAGGCTGAGCAAGTGCAGTATGGTGGTAGAATGTGCCTTTGGATGTTTCAAAGCTCGCTGGCACTGTTTACTGACTAGGTTAGACCTCAGTGCAACCAGTATTCCCATTGTTATTGCTGCTTGTTGTGTGCTCCATAATATCTGTGAGAGTAAGGGGGAGACATTTATGTCGGGGTGGGAGGTTGAGGTAAATCACCTGGCGGCCAATTTTGAGCAGCCAGAAACCAGGGCAATTAGAAGAGTACAGCTAGGTGTGCTGTGCATCAGAATAGCTTTGAAAACCAGTTTCATGACTGGCCAGGCTATGGTGTGACAGTTGTGTATGTTTATCCTTGATGCAAAACCGCCCCCTTTGTTGGTTTTAATTCCCTGTAAGCCAACCACCCTCCCCACTTCGATCACAGCTGGCAAAGGAAATAAAGTCACTATTGTTTTGAAACCATGCATTCTTTCTTTATTGATTAAAAAAAAAGTGAGATAACTGACAAGGTAGCCCGGGTGGGGTGGGGGAGGAGGGAAGGACAAGGCCACATTGCTTATTGTAGCCACACTACATATCAGAACTTATTGAATGACAGCCTTCTGTTGCTTGGGCCATCCTCTGGAGTGGAGTGGCTGGGTGCCCGGAGGCTTCCCCCCTCCCCACGTTCTTGGGTGTCTGGTTGAGGAGGATATGAAACTTGGGGAGGAGGGCAGGCAGTTATACAGCGGATGTAGCGGCAATCTTTGCTCTTGTTGCCTTTCCTGCAGCTCCACCAGATGCCTGAGCATGTCCGTTTGCTCCCCCATTAGCTTCAGCATCGCATCCTGCCTCTTCTCATTGCGCTCACTATATGATTTCCTGGCCTCTGTCACCGTATGCCTCCACGCATTCAGCTGTGCCCTATCAGTGTGGGAGGACTGCATGAGCTCGGAAAACATGTCATTGCGAGTGCATTTTTTTCACCTTCTAATTTGCGATAACCTCTGGGACGGAGATGCTAGGGGGAGCGTAGAAACATTTGCATCTGCGGGAGGGATAAAAAGGGAGAGTAGAATTTAAGAAGATATGTTTCTGAGAACAAAAGGGAGATTCTTTCACAGTGAATCAAGCAATTCACAGCAGACAGCACATGTGCTTTAGGTACAAGGTCGCATTTTGCCTTTTATATTGAACGCCTGCCGGTATGGTGACACTCCACACATGGCTGGGCAACAGAATTCGGTTTCCAGGCAGCCATGGTAAGCCACAGGGTACGTGGGGTTGGCTTCTTCCACCTTCATAACATATGGGAATGGTTTCAAACTGCAGTGCTGTCCTTTCCCATAGCAAGCAATGCTGGCTGGGTTGGCCAGTTAAAAGGAGGGGCTGCGGTTTTCAGGTGGATGTGCAGCACATCTCTCCCCCAACCCCACCGTGTGGTGATTCTCTGGGATGATCCCTTCACCCCTCCCCCCACTGCGTGGCTATTATCAGGGATGACCCCTTTTAGCCAAATGCAAATAGCCCTGCATGAATGGAGTCCTTTTACTGTTCCCTTACAAAAATTCCGCTATTTCAACCAGGTGACCATGAATGATATCACTCTCCTGAGGCTAAAACAGAAAGATAAAGACCGAATGTTGCTTGAATGCGACCAAAACCCAGGACCATTCGCTGGCATGCTTTGTGCAGCAATGATTCCAGACTACTTGCTAGTGGTTTGACATGGTAAAGTGTCCTACCATGGAGGATGGAATAAGGCAGCCCTCCCCAGAAACCTTCTACAAAGGCTTTCAGAGTACTTCCAGGAGAGCTTCATGGAGATGTCCCTGAAGGATTCTCACTCCATCCCCAGACACGTTAACAGACTTTTCCAGTAGCTGTAGTGGCTGCGAATGCATCCCAAGTCTTCAGGGCAAATCAAACATTAAACATAATTGCTTTTAAACCCTGTAGTGTATTTACAAAGGTGCACTCACCAAAGGTGCCTTCTCTGGCTTCAGGGTCCAGGAACCCACCTTGGGAGGGTATTAACTCCAGGGTGATGAAAAGGTCCTGGCTGTCAGGGAGAACAGATTCTCTGCTTGCCAGCTGTGCATTCTCCTCCTCCTCGTCATCCTCATCCACAAAATCCTCCTCCCTGTTGTGTGAGACTCCCCCATTGCAGGTGTTCACGGACAGTGGTGGGGTAGTGGTGGGATCCCCCCCTAGAATGCCATGCGGCTGATCATAGAAGCGGCATGTATGGGGATCTTACCCGGAGCAACCGTTTGCCTCCTTTATCTTTTGGTAGGCTTTCCTGAGCTCCTTAACTTTCACACGGCACTGCTGTGTGTCCCTGGTGTAGCCTCTCTCCAACATACCCTGTATGATTTTGGCATATATTTTAGCATTTCTTCTTTTTGTTCGGAGTTCTGCCTGCACAGATTCTTCTCCCCATACAACAATCAGATCCAGTGTCTCCCTTTCGGTCCATGCTGGAGCTCGTTTGCGATTCTGAGACTGCATGGTCACCTGTGCTGCTGAGCTCGCTACACTGACCAAACAGGAAATGAAATTCAAAATTTCCCAGGGCTTTTCCTGTGTACCCAGCTAGTGCATCGGAGTTGAAAGTGCTGTCCAGAGCGGTCACATCGGAGCACTATGGGATAGCTCCTGGAGGCCAATACCATCAAATTGCGTCTGCACTACCCCAAATTCAACTCAGCAAGCTTGATTTTAGCACTACTCCCCTCACCGGGGAGGAGTACAGCGGTCGATTTTAAGAGCACTTTAGGTTGATGGAACGGGGTTGGTTAGGTAGACGCATTGCTTATAAAATCGACCTAACACGGCTAAATTCGACCTAACTTCATAGTGAAGACCAGGGCTTATACTAAGTAGGGGAGTAAGACCTCTTCACATAACACGTATGCAGTTGCCACCTTCCAGAGGCAGTCACCTACTAATGTATGGCATTTGGGTGTGGTATCCAAGATGTACTGCCCCAAGTAATTTATAATTTAGCAAGTAAACATAGAAAGTGGCAAATAATTAACAAACCAAGATCATCCCCACCATTATTAATTCTTCATCTCATGTACATACACACACTGAAATTTTTTTGCAAGTGGCTAGGTGCCATCACCAAATGTGCGCACACACAGACACACACAGACACACACAGACAGAAGACACACACACACACACACACACACACACACAATGTGTCACAAGCATATCAAAAAGTTTTGAATGATGTAAGTTTTGAGAACTACAGAAGAGCATTAATGCATGTGCTGTTCTGTATGTAGATCTCTGAAGCAGACTGATAAGCTGATCATGGGAGAGCTGTATTCTCCAGCCTGTGTAGATTTACACAACCACAATCTCTAGGAATAATTTTCTACATTGTTTATATTTATTTATTTTTCTTGGAGCCTTCTTTAAAGATATTATAAGCTGTTAATAACCCCCATGGGTTTGTTTTCTAATGTATCTGTGCAGTGCTACAGTATGCTATTTCTGCTGGTGATATGTTGCTAAGAGATTTAATAATGGGTAAACAAACACAACATGTGGTAATCCATTTCAAATTAAAAGTTTATTAAATGCTAACTTGATGACTTTCTGGCTATTTACAATTAAAGGAGCAAACCTTAGGGAACTGGAGATCACGTGGTGAAAATCATGACTCCAACATTTCCAACAGAAAAATGTGTTTATGATCTGCGGCAAGCTGTCGCACATTGATAGGCTCTATAAATACTGTATTATATCGGTTAAGCTGCAAAGAGCTATGTTCAAGTGACATGAAGGTTGAGACACAAGCCAGAAAAAGCGAGAACATTCTAAATGTAAGACTGGTGCTTTGCCTTTCACTCACTCCACTGTGGTAGTCTAAATAGTGAGTGATCTCACATATCTGTGCCATATGTGCTGCTGAAATATATTAACAAACTAGGACAGGTCAAGAGAAGGCATTTTAGCCTTAATTTTGTCTTTGTCAAAAAGCTGATTTTTTGTCTTGCTTTTAGAAAGTAAAGTCAAAAACCTTCACATCACTGCCACTAGTTGAGGGCTACATTGTGTTTGTTTTAAGCACAGTCATGTATTGAGGTTTGTGCATGGGGGAGCTCAGGTGGGGGGGATTGCACTTCAGGGAATGACAATACTTCCCAGAGCTCCCTTGGGTGCATAGGGTGTTTACAGGCTACATTGTGCTAATGACTCCACCAATGCGTCCGTCCATCCTGTTTCACAGACCAGTATGGAGGGGTGATAGTGCTATCACTCTGACTTCTCCCTACTCCTTTTGGGGTCTGGTCATTGCTCAGGGTCGTAGAGGAAGCAGACTCTCTGTTCCCGTGAGTTTTAAGTATTGCCTTGTTGAGAAAAGTTCTTGCCACTGTTTGCTTTATCCTGTTTGGCATTTTGCCCTCCCAAAGGGAAACATTAAGAATCTCTGTCAAAAATGGACCAAAAACCTCTCCACTGAAGGGAATGTGTTTGTTGTATGTGATGGAGGATGACCACAGCTCTTTTAGCAAAAGCTCACCCAGGAAAATTGGATTAAACTGTCAACAAAGTTGGTGCACTTATCCCCTCCTGCTCTGAAACCTCTATCTCAGGGTTGGCCTAACTGGCCTTGTTCTGACTGACTTACTCTTCTAAATAGATTAAAACTTCTTCATAGATGAGACTCTCCATAGTAAACTATACATCAGGTACAAACAGAACATCATCTTTCAGAGCCTATTCTGGCTCACATCAAAGTCAATGGCAAGACTCCCAATGATTTCAGCCGCAGTAGGGTAGAGACTTTGGTTTGTGAAAAAGACCTTCTTAACTCATTCATGCTTAAAGGTGTCCCATGAGGGGCAGATCTTTCACCCGCACTAAAGTAATATGATATTTTAAGGGTTATATGAGTCATTTTTGAATTTGTTCTCAAGCTCACGCGCCTTTTGATCTTTGACTCAAACTCAGGTAGGTAATTTCACTGTGCATTTGTTATGACATAAATAGCACTCTTTCAGATGTTTCTCACCCATCGCTGTGCCACTCCTCTCTGTTAAAATATGGAAGCTTATTTTGTACACAATATGATCGATGAGCAAACAAAACAGCTTTAAAACCAGGGATGCATTGATCCCCTCCTTTTCTGACATTTAGAATAACATTGTGCCTTTTGTGGTTCCTGAATTACATTAGGGTAACACTACTAATGTATTATTATTGCTATGTAACATTTGTATTGTGGTGGTACCTAGAGACCTCTGTCAAGTTGAGGCCCCATATGCTAGGTATTGCACCAACATATAATAAGCCTAGTCCCTGCCCCCAAAGAACAAATAGTTTAGAAAACAAGACCTAAGAGGTGGGTGAAAAAACAAGTGAGGGGAGGGATCAGGGTATCAAAAATAATAGGGCTATTTTGACACAGAATAGTATTTGTGCAATTCTTAGCCAAGCAATAGCAATATTCACTGTTCTCCCTACCTGGCTAGCTGTTATCAGATGGTAGGATTTTTTTCAGTGAGATTCCTTCAGGTTTACATCAGCAAAACATAACAGAATTTGGCCATTGTGTACATAACCCTGCATTCTGCCATAACATAGCTGCTATTATTTCAGAAACCTAATGGACCTATGAGTCCCAAGGAAGTCTGCACTGTGGGATCTATGAAATGCAACCCACAGCAATGTTTGCTTATTTGGGGGGGGGTTGTTTTTTTGTTTGTTTTCACGGTGGTATGGCCTGTGGTCAAATCTGTAGTCTGTTTTCCCCCCTCTGAAAAATCCTCTCCATTTTTAAATACCCCTGAATGCCCTCATGAATAAAGAACTGTGTTCATCATTTTGAAATCACCATTTGGTGGGATTTCGTGGCTCCCATGAAACTCTAAAGTCTGGTGTACAATCCCTGGGGAACACACCATTTTCTAAATTCCAACAGTATCAGTGCAGGACTGAGCCTCATCTAGCCTATATTTGGAATGTGAACACGTCAGCCGGTTCAAAGGGATTCATTCACAGCTGTGCAAATTTCAGTAGTTTCAGATCGCAAGATTCAGGGGAACTGCTTGTAGTGTTCACACCCGTATAGGGCTCGTAATTTCTCACACGGGTATTGCTTTGAGTTTAGAAATGGGCTGAAACCCAGAACTCAAAATGAAACTCCCCTGAAAATACCATCCTGTCGTTTCTAACCAAAACCATAAGCCAGGCTACACACTAGAAATTCAGTCCAGGTCCGAGATTCATGAACATTGAGGTGAACCTGCCTTGCATCTTGTGTTCATAACAAAATGTCACAATACGCTTGATCCAAAGCCCGTTGAGTCAGTAGTATAGAAAGACTCCCACTGACCTCTGTAATCTTTCGACCAACCTCCTTACCCCCCATTCCTCCCATGAAAGTTGCATGCAGCTCTATTAGCTATCTATAATTTTTTCCTTTCTCAAAAGTACACACTTTTCCCCCTTAAAATGCCAGATTGAAAAAAACAACAACCACAAAATCCTTTCAAAACTGTTTTAAAGACACCTGTTTTCATCACTGTGCAATGAACAAATAGCTAGCTTATTTTTCTAACTCATTTTTTGTTTGAAAATCCTGCTATCAATCTTGGCAGCTTGTGCGCCACATGTATCAACTGGAGAAAAGTTGAAACAGCTGAGTTTTTTTTTTTTAATTCCCCAAACTGTGGTTTATCATGGGAATATATGTTATACTGAGGTACCATTTTAATGTATGCCATTTATCATTTAATTTTATAACTTAGAGAGCTTTTCAACCTTTCTTTTCTTTGCCTCCCTCCTCGGCTCTTCAAGATAACATTAGTTTGCACCACTCAGCATCAGTAAATAATTGTGAAACTCACTGGAATTGTAAAAAGTTTTAAAGAGTTGTGCAGGTCTTTAATTGTAAATTACTTTTGACAGGACTGCTATGGAAAGACCTGGCTCATCCCAAAGTGATGCTAGCTGGCAAGTCCTTACTGCTCCCTGGGCAAAGAAACATGTGGAAGGAATTGCTCTTTTACATTTCACAGCTTGTCATTTCCTCTGCAGGGCAACCTTTGACTTCTTGGAGAGATCCTGACACCCAGAAGGGAAGTATTCCCACTGTTGTAAAGGAAGTGGGAAAGCAGTTTAATGCTGTGAAAGGAAGAGAAGAGTGTGTGTCAAAAGAAAATGGGAGGAAAAGAGAAGAGAAGAGTTTAAAATGTTTCCATCAGGTTAGACTTTCTTTCGCATTATTTAATTTACTAAACGTTTGGAAACAGATCTGCTTACACTTGTTTTTTAAAAAATCCCTCAAAACTCTCAATGATATCACCTCTCAATTATTTCACTAGGCAGAGGAGGCAATGGAAGAGTTTAAATTAAAAGTGAAGGATCAAAAGAAGCCTCAACAAAAAGGTACAAATGTGGTTTGCTTCTCTGTTTAAAATATATCAGTAGGCCAAATGTGTTAGTAATTACAAGGTGTGTGTGGAGTGCACTGACAACATCTGATTATGTTGGGTGTTTCTGTGACATTTTTACATCCTTTCATTTTATTTGGTCATCTATATTCATGGGTCACTATGTTCTTTTTTCTCTCCTGCACCAGTATTCCTGGCAATGTCCCTTGTTCACTGGGCTGAATAAACATATATGTGTGTGCAAGTCCATATTCATATTGAGCAGTGTTTTTTCATTGTGATGGAGGACTACCCATGAAGGCAAGGAAGTTGTGTGTTACATTATCACATTTTATTCCAAGTAAAAAATCATTGGCAGGAAGGTAGATACGTAAGCTAAGCGAAGATGGGATACAAAAGCAAGGCCGGCTCCAGGCACCAATTTTCCAAGCTGGTGCTTGGGGCGGCATCCAGAATGGGGCGGCAGTCCGAGTCCCATGGTGGCAATTTGGTGGCAGCTCTGCCGCTGTTCCTGCCACGGCGGCAATTCGGCAGCGACTGCTTGGGGTGGCAAAATTGATAGAGCCGCCCCTGTACAAAAGCCAATCTGCAAATAATTTCACTAATGAAAATCTCGTCTGTGTGTTCAGGAGAAGGTATTATTAGAATCTGTTACTTTAGGAAGTCAACACTCATTCCCTGTCCTCACCCCTCAAAAACCAACAGAGCAATCCGGCCACACCGCGTCTTTGTTATTCCAGTCAGAAACCAGTAGGATTAAAAATTGATATTTGTGTGAGTGGCAAAAGTTTCTGTTGGAGAGGTGACATGTATGCTTACAGTTGACTTATGAAGAAATGGTGAAAAGACCATGGGCCTTCATCATAGCATTCCTCACTATACTGCTGCTGTGGTACTTTGGCTTCTTACATGCTGCTTGCTTCTGTTTTACTGCTGCATACTGATGTAAAAGTAATTACATGGGAGAAAAAAACCCAACAAGCTACTTCCATTAATAATTCCTTGCAGTTATCATTTTAAAGGGAACAAAGTGACACTTTTGAGATGAAGAATATTTGCCCTTCTTTCTTTGTAGCCAGGGGTTCCATACAGGTAGGATCTTAGATGGTTGAACCAGGCTGTTTCCTTCTTTTTCTCTCCCAGTCCACTCCTCGAGTGTTCAAGATTGGATTAATTCATACAAATGGAGCAAATTCTGCTTACACTAACAACTTACAACAATAATTGAAATTCTTCTGTTTTTTATATGCTTGCAACCCCAATGATTTCCCTCATTGTATTGTAGAAGCAGGATTTAGTCTATATTGCATGATCTGTTCTATTACTCATGTAATAACTTACCTTAGGTAGTCGCTTCCATGTCTTTTGTCCCACTCCTGGGTGTTATGCTTCTAAAATCCATGCCTCCAGAACTGAAAGAACAGTTGTGGAAACCAGAAGACGCTGGGCCTGATCCTTCTCTGACTCACAACAGTGTAAATCAGGAGTAACTCAATTAAAATGTCAGTGGAGTTAAACTGGTGTACAACGAGCATAAGCAAAATCAGAATTGGGTCATATGTAGAGCTGGGTGAAACTTTTTGCCAAACACTTTTTTTTTAGTGAAATATGCAGATTCAGTGACACCAAACTATTTTCAAATTCATGCTGATTTTGCTGAATTGTTTGTTTAAAAGTGAAACCTTCAAAAATCAGAAAAAATTTCTAAACATTTTCATTTTCTAAACAAAACATTTTGGTTTTTTAATTCGAAATGACTGTTTGTTTCAAAACTTGCTTTACTTTTATTTTAAAAAATTCAGAAATGTTTAAAAATGCTCAAAACCTCAGTGTTTCAGTTTTGTCAAAATGAAATATTTAGTTATACCCCAAAACAAAATTTTGATCAACTTTTCAATGTGCCAAACGTTTTGAATATTTTTGTTTTCCATCCATCCGAAAACTATTTTTATCCAACTTTTCAAAATTGCCAATGAACTGAAAAATCAGTTTTTCACCCAGCTCTAGTCATATGGAGAGCAAGCATTTTCTAGCTGAGGACCATCCTGTTTCTTTTTCTCCATATTTTTAACCTTCAAAAACTATTCCTCATAATGCTGACTGTGTATCTTGAGTGTTTCTCTTGCATCAAGTAAGTCACCTTTGTTTTTCTCATCTTATATCTTTCATAGTAGGTAAAAGTGTGTAAGAGCCACCTCAATTTTAATCAACTGTGTCTTCTGTTTGGGACAGTCTTTGATTTGCATTCAGTGCACAGCCTCCCTGCGCTCCTCTCAGCAGCATGAGAGCTTACACTTCTTCAAGGAAAACCCTCAGACTGGAACTCCCAACTAGAAAGTGGAATACTAGTCACAGGAGATTCCTGACTCACTCAACCCAGAGGGTAACATCCATCAAGCACAGCACATTGTGTGCAGATGGGGGTGAAGTATGTATTGCTTCCAACAGGGAATAGGGAATCAAAATACTTCCTTCATTACCAAGGCTTATCCATAGGCATCTCCTCCTGGAGGCATGGGGTACAGCTGATGCCCGAGATGCGTGACTAAGCAGCAAAATCATTTTAGCTTTGGCCCTCTCTTCCCTTTCCACCTCAGTTTTAAAAATGTGGATCCCCCTGAACTCTGAGGAGCTTGATATAGGTGAAGTATACTTTGTGTCCCAACTTGGGTGTGAGATGTGTAGAATTTAAACTGGCTCTTCAGTACTTTATATCACAAAGATCAGAGATTGCCCCCCAGCATTATGAAGGTCTAGAAATTAACTTCGTCTGACTGTTCCTCTCTGAGTCCAGGTGTCACTATTAACATGTCCAGTCTACACTGGCAGCGAAAAAGCGTCATCAGTTCATTTTTTTACAAATGAACACCATTACTTTTATTCTAGAGTCTGCTAGAGTTCTTAGTAAGAGCACGTGGTCATAGATTTATAGTAGTGTTGCTGAAATATGTTTTTTATTGTCTTAATCAGAGCCTAGCAAAATTGTACTTCTCCAACTTCGTACATGTATTTTTGAGAACATAGAAATTTCATGTCTGCGGTTGAACTTTAGCATAGTGGTAATATTTGTCCTTGCTAATTCTATTTTGTGTTATATTCTCTTCTTCAAACTGTTCATATATATTGGGAACTGTATTGTGTGCCCCTAACTGTCAGAAGCAGAATGTATTTTCAGTCAATTTA
Source organism: Chelydra serpentina (assembly GCA_037349315.1). Classification (NCBI taxonomy): domain Eukaryota; kingdom Metazoa; phylum Chordata; order Testudines; family Chelydridae; genus Chelydra; species Chelydra serpentina. Next base: position 27,831,936 of record JBAIAC010000002.1, on the reverse strand, counting down.
CTGAGTCACTGCTAAGTGGTATATCTGGAAAAAGTTGACACCTTTGACATTTTCTAAAATAGCAAAAATAACGGTATTTAAGGGCATGATTTATGGATGCTGTATGTCAAAAGAATTTCTGTGTTATTATGGTTTGCAGTACAACCGTTCCAACTATTTCAACCATCAAATTGCTGATATGGTGACTAATTAGTGCTTTATTAGTGTTTTTGTGGTCAATTATAAAGTGTTATAAAAAAGCAAAATGCAGTTTAATAAAGAAGATCTGTGCAATTCTTGTTGTTTCTTTCTTGGAGCTACTTTGTTTTGTGTGTGGAAGAATTTTTTTTACATAGTTCAGTTTTTATAAGACACATTTCCCCCCAGTAACTAAGAACAACTTCTATGATTAAAAAGTAGACTGGAGCCTTTAGATGTCTTTCTGATTGCTGGCCTCTATTAAAAACTTCTTAAAATAATAGATAGATTTAATTCCTCGAGCCAAAGAAAAATTATATCATTTTAAGTATTTTCCATATTTATTATATTGATTTGACTTGGCTGCAGAAAAAAAAAAGGAAGCAAAATCTCTTGTATTGCAAGTTTTAAATGTACCAGGCTAAGGTTTACTTAATTAGAACCTCCAGGCAATAAAGGAGCCCTTTTTTAAATTCTGCGAATCTTAATATGCTAAATAATGCAAAGCTTCGACTCTTCAAGCATGAGACACACATCTGGCAGCTTAACATTTAAATTACAGGAAAAAAAACACTTCAGTTGTAATTTTCATGAAGAAAAGAATGGGAAATGTATTACAACTAAATTTAATTTCTTTTTAGATTTTTCATCCTGTCTAATTGCAAGCATTTTGCCGTCTTTCCCATTATTTATTTATTTTTATACAATTTTTTTCTTTGCATTTTCTTGATCTTTAATTTGAGCTGCTTCTCACTGTTTCAGCCACTGAAGAATTACATTGTGTTTTTACTTAGCAAAAATTGTTCAGAGGAATCTATCTTGGGTTAAAATAATGAGCTCACTGGTACAGAAAATAAAGAGAAGAATGGAATTTCAAAGCCTCACAAATAAAATACAACAGGCACGAGACATGACTAAACAACAATTTTGAGTTGGTTCCAACTCCAAGTTTTAATTTTTCAATATTATTGTTTTCTTTATTTTGCTATTTTCTGGCTGTTTTCATGCAAAAGTAATTACTGCCTTTTTTTTCTTCATATTTCTCCAAAGAACGTTGACAAATTGTTAATTATTTCTGCAAAGTTCATTTGGTAAACCATTAAAATATGGCAAATTAAAACATTAGCACAACAAAGAAAAAAACAATAACCTATAGTTCCAAGTTTGTAGTCTGGAAATATATATTACCATCCCCCATATACACTTTTAGCTTATGCTTATATGTGTGTGTAATATATGCAGAGTACTCATAATATACAGTCTATATAGTGATATAGTGTATTTGTGTGTATGTATGTACATACACACAAACACACTATGGGACAGGTACTTAATGGGTGTAAGTTATCATAGGTGACTTCAGTGGAACTACGACAATTTACACCAGCTGTGGATCTGATCATATATGTCATGAGCTCTGTGGGTGTGTGTAAATATATAAAACTCTATACACACACAAACACATGTACACATGCATGTGCAAATAAATTACTATGTACTTGCAGCGTATGTATATACTGAGCTCTCAAACACACTTGACTAGCCACTACTGATTGACAATAGGAGTAACTGAAAAAAATGTAAAAATAATAACTAAGCATATCATTTGTCTGCCTTGATTGTGTTGTGTCTTTCCAGTTTCACCCCTAACTTCTCCCCTTCTCACCAGTGCTCAGTGTAATGTGGTTGGAGATTTTTGTTCACATCGCTGGTCACTTTACATATGCCACCATGTTATATTCAAGCCCTTCTGCAGTGATGCTGAGCAACTGCTGTTATGTGAATGCTGGCGCTTTGGATCTACTTTCAGTGGCGCTCAGCAGGTAGCAGAATTGAGCCCATGGTTTACACAACAAAGTAACCATCAGTCTTTATACTGAAGAAATAAATCTGGTGTTATTTAAAGTTTCCTGCACTATTATTGTTCTTGGGTCCTTTATTTCTATCTATCCAAGGTACTTATATGGCCCCTGTTACTATAGTATCACACTGTTCAATGCATTTATCCTCACAATGCCCTAGTGAGAAGGGAAGCTCTATTATCCTCATTTTACATATTGGGAACTGAGGCATGGAATGGTCAAGTGACATGCCCAAGGTGACACAGGAAGTCTGTGGTGGAGCATGGAATTGAACATGGGTTGCCTAAGTTCCTGGCTAGTATGCTAACTAGTTCCCCTCCATTTCAGGTCTTTTTCTTATATAAAATTATATGTGTGTTTTTTTGCTTACAGGAAATTATCCTTGTCAAGTTAGTTCAGGTGGTTCAGATAAATATTATGATTTGGTCCCAGTGAAAGAAGACCAAGGTATATCTTACAAGGTAAGGACAATGTTATGCTCTTCATTAAAGTGCACATACCATTCTCTTATTACTAAATAAAGTTTCTCAGAAAACATTTGCTGATACAGATGACAGGTATTTTGGTCTTCCCATGCACAAGGGAAAGGAAAACAGCTGATATTCCAATATGCCAGTAAACCTTTATGGCTCAGAACACAGCTTTTCCTGAGCTGCGAAAGACAGGCTAAATCAACCCGTTTATACATTACCTTCCCCTCTTTGAGGTAGTAGTAGATTTTTAGAAGCGACAAAGGGTCCTGTGGCACCTTATAGACTAACAGAGGTATTGAAGCATAAGCTTTCGTGGGTCAATACCCACTTCTTCAGATGCAAGCAGTTTTCCACTGCTTGCATCCGAAGAAGTGGGTATTGACCCACGAAAGCTTATGCTTCAATACCTCTGTTAGTCTATAAGGTGCCACAGGACCCTTTGTTGCTTCTGCAGATCCAGACTAACACGGCTACCCCTCTGATACTAGTAGATTTTTATTTTCTTTGCTGATTTTGCTGTGCTGTTACAAGTTATTGGCTCTAGTCACTGGAGATCCTACCTGTTCTCTGTAGAGGATAAATTGTGTTTTGTTTTTTATAGTTATTGTTGTAGATCAGACTATAGCTACCAAAATGCCCATATGACAAGTGGAATTCTTGTGGGAAAACTGAGGCACAGAGTGAAATGACTTATCACCCAATAAGCCAGTGGGAATGGAACACAGGTTTGCCCGAGTCCCAGTTCTGTAATCTATCCACTAGACCAGGCCTGCACAACATGCGGCCCGGGGGCCACATGCGGCCCGCGTGGGCTCACTGTGCGGCCTGCGGGGCGGGTGAGTAGGTGGGCTCACTGTGCGGCCCAAAATCTGGGAGTGTGTCCGTTGGTCCTTTTTGCTGCTTTTCTCTGGGCTGGGGGTTGTCCCAATGCTGCAAAGAGGGTGTTCCCAAAGGAAAGTGCTTGCTTCTAACCCCCGAGGCCGTCAGTATGTCTTCTCTTCTCTAGTCAGCCCACTTGACAAGTTTGATTGTCCTTGGTCTGGTTCCCATCCCCTCTCCAAGGGTTGCAGCTGTCTGGAGGTGCCTGCCTTCCACCCCTTCCTCATTCACACCTCATTCATTCAACAGGGCAATTGAATACAAAGTGGGGGGAAGATCTTATTCTACTTCTAGCAAAAAGACATTTTTCTTTTACCTTAATTATACTAGCTTAGGGGCCCGCTATAACATATTACCAAGGTTCAATACAAAGTCATATAAAAGTTATACAAAAATGCATAATGCAGAGATTTATCTACAACTGCATTGATTGACTGTTGTGTGCAGTAATAGTCACCCTGGGGGGGTGTGTGAAGAGGGGTGTGACGGTGGGGCCGAGCGGGGAGGGGGCAGGTCCTATTTTACTGCTGTGATCTGGTCACCCGATGCACGCTGTTTATTTCCCCCTCTACAGGCTTCCGCACTCCAGCACTGGGGAAGGAGGGATTGTTTCCGCGGGGCGGGCGGCGCTGCGGGGGAGGGAGGGCGGGAGGGGTGTTTCCACGGGGCCGGGGGGTTTCGGCCCTCAGCTGTTTTCTTTGGAGTAATATGGCCCTCACCGCTTTACGAGTTGTGCAGGCCTGCACTAGAAAATACTGTCTCCCTTTACTTTAATTTGACTTTACTCATATCTGATCTAAACAGGTCAGTTCAAGAGAGGAATGGATCCAAAAGAGTCCTCCTCCTTTTATTCCAGGGATCACCATTTTACTCATTTTGAAACCTTCCTCTTTTAAGGTTTGATCCTGTATAGTAGAGATCAATGGGAGTTTTGCCATTGACATAAGGGAGCAGGATCAAGACCTTAGTGCAGACAGCCACTTAGTAATCTTTACTGGGGCCCCCTCACAAACCCACAGCCACCAATAAATCATCCAGCAGAAACTAACGTAGTAAATCTAATCATGTTAACTTCCAGAACATATCTGAGTTTTATCAAACTAGAGTGAGATAGCCAATGTCATTCCAATCCTAAACCCATGTCTTCTATGCCATGTGTCAAACTGCTGTAATTAATATCCATTCCCACCACCACCAAGCAAATCCTAGCAAATTTGCTTAAACTGGCATGGAAATCATTTTTCCTCATGTTCTGAATCATAGAAATATATGGCTGAAAGGAATCACAAGAGGTCATCTAGTCTATTCCCCTGTGCTGAGACAAGACTAAGTATTCCTAGACTATCCCTAACGAAATGATTGTCTAATCCAGTGTTTCCCAAACTTCATAGAATCATAGAATATCAGGGTTGGAAGGGACCTTAGGAGGTCATCTAGTCCAACCTCCTGCTCAAAGCAGGACCAATCCCCAATTTTTGCCCCAGATACCTAAATGGCCCCCTCAAGGATTGAACTCACAACCCTGGGTTTAGCAGGCCAATGCTCAAACCACTGAGCTATCCCTCCCCCCAAATACACCCCAGACTGACAATTGCCTTTTTTTTGCAACTGCATTATATTGTTGTGGGACATGGCACGGGCTGAGGGACGTACTGGCCACCCTTCCCGCAGCCCCCATTGGCCGGGCACAGTGAACTGCGGACAGTGGGAGCCGCGATCCGCCGAACCTGCGGATGCAGCAGGTAAATAAACCGGCTGGGCGTGCCAGGGACTTTCCCTGGACAAGCAGCGTCCCAAGTTTGGGAAACACTGGTCTAATCTATTATTAGAAACCTCCAGGAATGGGGATTCCACAACCTCTCTTGGTAACCTATTCCAATTCTTAAGTATCTCATAGTTAGAAAGTTTTTCCTAATATCTAACCTAAAGCTCCCTTGCTGTAGATTAAGGCAATTACTTCGTGTCCTACTTTCAGTGGATATGGAGAACAGTTGATCACTGTCCTCTTTATATTAGCCCTTTTAACATATTTGAAGACTGTTATCAATCCCCCCCTCAGTCTTCTTTTTTTCAAGACTAAACATGCCCAGTTTTTTGTAACCTTTCCTCATAGATTTAATTTTCTAAACCTTTCATCATTTTTGTTGCTCTCCTCTGCACTCTCTCCAATTTGTCCACATCTTTCTTAAAGTGTGGTGCTCAAAACTGGATGCAATAATCTGGCTGAGGCCTTGCCAGTGCTGAGTAGAGCAGAAGAAGCCACACCCTGTGTTTTACTACATATGACACGCCTGTTAATACACCCCAGACTGACAGTTGCCTTTTTTTTTTGCAACTGCATTATATTGTTTATTCATATTCATATTCATATTAATCAGATACATAGATTATTACTACCTAGCCCAGTATTTCCAGTTTTGTATTTGTGCATTTGATTTTTCTTTCACCAGTGCAGTTCTTTGCACTTTTCTTTATTGAATTTCATCTTATTAGTTTCTAACCCAATCTCTGAATGACTTTGAAAACCATATTTTTATCCTGTCTTAATATATCTTGCCAAAATTGTGTGTGCTATTCAAAATGTGTATTACATATATGTAATAGATATTTGACTTACACCACCTTGCCCAAATGATTCACTCGGTAGTGCCCAAAAGTTGAAAGCTTAGAATGCCAGTTGCAGGGCACTAAAATTCATACATTCCCTCATGGACACCTCAGGGAAGATCTCGCACACTGATTCAAGCAAACAAGTAATTAAAAACACCGACATCTGGTGAAGGACACTCATTTACAAACTCACACCGTCACTATGGTGGATGGACAAGAACTAAAAAACCAATGATCTGTTTCCAGAGCTTTCATCTTGGCAATGCCCCATATAATCACTAGGGTTTCTTAAGGAGAAAGACCATGATGACCAGTCCTCGCTTACAGACAGCCCCCCAACCTGAAGCAAATACTCACCAGCAACCACACACCACACAACAAAAACACTAACCCAGGAACCTATCCTTGCAACAAAACCCGATGCCAACTCTGTCCACACATCGATTCAAGTGACACTATCATAGGACCTAATCACATCAGCCACACCATCAGGGGCTCATTCAGCTGCACATCTACCAATGTGATATATGCCATCATGTGCCAGCAATGCCCCTCTGCCATGTACATTGGCCAAACCGGACCGTCTCTACGCAAAAGAATAAACGGACACAAATCTGACATCAGGAATCATAACATTCAAAAACCAGTAGGAGAATATTTCAACCTCTCTAATCACTCAGTGACAGACTTAAAGGTGGCAATTTTGCAACAGAAAAACTTCAAAAACAGACTTCAACGAGAAGCTGTTGAACTTGAATTAATATGCAAACTAGATACTATCAACTCAGGTTTGAACAGAGACTGGGAATGGCTTGCTCATTATGTTAATTGAATCTATTTCCCTGAGTTAACTATCCAAACTCACACCTTTGTGTCAACTGTCCACAATGGGCCATCTTGATTATCACTTCAAAAGTTTTTTTTTCCCATGCTGATATAGTTCCTCTTAATTAATTAGTCACTTAAAGTTGGTATAGGTACTTCCACCTTTTCATGTTTCTCTGAATGTATACATATCTGCTTACTGTATGTTCCATTCCATGCATCTGATGAAGTGGGTTCTAACCCACGAAAGCTTATGCTGAAATAAATTTGTTAGTCAAGGTGCCACAAGTAATCCTGTTCTTTTTGCTGACACAGACTAACACGGCTGCTACTCTGAAACCTAACAAAAATCTTGACAACAGTTAGGCTGCTTGGTGTGCTGAAACCATAGACTTCCATGTTGACCAATATTGTCTCATTGTTTTCTTGTATTCCCTCTTCAGTTTGCATCAACCTTCTGTTATACTTAGATTGTAAGTTCCTTTGGGCAAGGACCATCTTCTTGCTCTGTGTTTGTACAGTGCCTAACACAATGGCATCCTAGTCCATGACCAGAGCTCCTGGGCACTTTGGTAATTATTGATAATAACAACAACATATGTCAATGATTTTTTAAATTTAAGCTCTCCATATCTTGTTGTTCATCAAGGTTCTGCCTTATGGGTGTTTGCCCTCTTCTAGGGCCATATGTTCTGGTCTCTTTTGAATTAATTTCTTTGTCACTGAGGTAGTCCCTGAGTGTCAATGTCTTCCACGTGTTTTATCTTCATACAGAGGGCCTGAGAGTTGTATTTTCAAGTGCATTCAGCTTGGCACCTCATAAAGTGCGTACCAGGCATTTTTTGTCTTATTTTGTATCCATAAGCTTCAAGTCCCTTTTTCTTTGCACATAAGTGTCCAAAGGTGTGAATAAAGGAAAACAACCATATTGTCACATATGAGGAGATCTGATCAACTTGTGAATAGGCACAATGCCATTTAAACACATGGGTACACATTGCCATGAAACCACATATGATTCTCACATGCATATTCTCAGGGCAGAATATACCAGTGGGGCTTCCCACATGTCTGTCATTCCTGCGTATTGACATTTGTAGTTCAGAGAATGTGTCCCTGCTAAATTACCCTGGGCTAGATTTACTGTGAAATATTTTTAATGCTTTTAATGTCCCATAGGAGAAATAATTGATCATGTATAAACAGTATTCAGGATAATTTGTTCCTCTGCTTCATATGATTTTGAAAACAGTGCTAAAATATTGTTAATGTTTCCAAAGCAGCAGCATTTTAAAGGTGGATTTGCTAACAGTACAATAACATTGAGCACTGAAAAAAGTCCAAATCTATATAATCTTTCCCCCCATCCATCTCCCGCCCCATGAGAAGAAATTGAGGAAAGAACTGAAAATCCCCTCTCTTTCAAATCACTGAGTTTTCCAGTAATTATCCCCTTTAGGGAAGCAACGAAGGCATGAAACAAGCAGAGCAGCAACCACAAGAGCCATTTTAGAAATGGAGGACCAGGTCCCAGGGGCAAAGCTGAATAACTCTTGGGTTGACAGACTGAAGGGAAGTGTTAACTATCTGGGCTGGCTCCAACCCCATAATAACCAGCTCCCTTTGAAAAGAGGGTCATGGTATTATAGTAACCTCACCAGTAGCTGGCTCCAAACCCCTGCCTCATAGTGGCCCCACTTCAGCAAGGTGCTTAAGCACCTGGGTAATTTAGTAATGAGTAGTCCCATTGACTTCAATAGGATGACTGTGCTTATGAATGTGTTTAAGTTCCTGGCTAATTGAATTTTCTTGACAATCATTGCATCATATGTATGAGGGAATTGTTTAGGACAGCATACTAAAGAACTGTGTTTCCTATTCAAATTTAAGGTGGGATGCAGCAATTTTTACACAGTTCATTATTTGTTAACAGGTCTCCTCTTTTCCTATTTTTTTCATCTTTCAGAAAAATATTTGACAATCTTTGCCTATTTCTTGCACTGTGTTTTGTTTTTAAAACACAAACATTTTTTGTGGACAATAGAAAAGGTTACATTAGTAGAAAAAAGGTTTTTCAGAACCTGCTGGTCTACATATGTACATAGAATCTGCTCTGGGTGAGAGTGAAGAGCAATGATAGCACCTTATTTTATGTTATCACCATGGTGTTGCATACAATTACGATATTAAGTGATGGTTATTAAGGACACAGTCATCTTTGTCATATGATCTTTGTGAGAAATTAAATGTATGCCCATCCTCAGGCCATTGAATTAACTTTTAGTTTTGAGTTATGTTTGTGAATGATCATATATAGGCCAATGAAATTCATATGTAATCCTTTTTAATGCCTTTTTTGGTTTGTATCTTAAGTAATGTATTTTTGATTTAATTTTCCCAAGGGGTAATATCACAGAAACTATGTCAGTGCAACTCACATACTTTGCCCACCCGATCTTTTATGAAATCTCAAACTGTTTTAGGGACCGAGTTCTTGCCATGATATCCCTAGCTAGTCCACAACACTATTCCATGGTTGTATGATATTACTGTTTAAAGGCATCTTTGAGTATGAAACCCACGTCTACCATACCTTAACTCTTCAAATTCATAGAACCATCTTTGCAACCATATTCTATGGCAGCATTTCAACTGTCCACTGAAAATATCATAATGATTGTTATAATATTTTTCTATATCCATGTTTAGCATACCATTGAAATGGATCTGAGATTGTCTGTTATGTCAATGAGTCCTTAACTATAATGCAAAAGATAGCTGCAGTCTATGCAATCAAATTTTAATAAGCTTCAGAATACAAATTTGCCTGTTAGACCATAATAGCTTATTGAGTAAACAGTGTAGTAATAATTTTCTGTATTAGTATATTTAGCAAAATACCTGGTGATCTTACTGGGCCCAATACTGCAGTCTTATTCCAGAAAAACTCCCACTGAGGCCTCGAAGATCTATAAAGTAAATACGGATTTCTAGTTAATTACTGTGTTCATAGATTCATAGATTTTTAAGGTCAGAAGGGACCTGATCATCTAGTCTGATTTCCTGTGTAACCCAGGCCATAGAATTTCATCCAGTTACTCCTGTACTGACCCCAATAACTTGTGTTCGACAAAAAGCATGTCTTCCAGAAAGGTGTCCAAGCTTGATTTGAAGTCCTCAAGAGGTGGAGAATCCCCCACTTTCCTTCCACTTTGTTCCAATGGGTAATCACCTTCACTGTTAGAAATGTGTTTCTTATTTCTAAGTGAATTTCTCTGGCTTTAACTTCCAGCCATGTGTTCTTGTTATACCTTCTGTGCTATATTAAAGAGCCCTTAGTGCCTGGTATTTTATCCCCATAAAGGTACTGATACACCATAATGAACTTACCTCTTGATCTTCATTTTGGTAAGTTAACTAGGTCAAGCCCCTTAAGTCTCTTAGTGTAATGGATTTTTTCCAGTCCTCAGCCCTTCAGAACTAAAAATACAGGGAGAGAATGTGGGCGGCGTACAAGGATCCCTCCTAGCACTCCCAGAGGGAATGGGAATGGTGAGGAAATATGAGCAGTGGCCCAACCCACTTCGTCACAGGACAGCAGAACAGGGCAGTTGGAAGACAGACGCAGGTTGCATCATTCTCAGGGTTCTAAAGCAAAATTGGTCTTAATAATGCATGTGTACCAGTTTATTGGATTATACGGTAAGCATGTTGGGCGTGAGTCACCACTGCTTCACTTAGGGTGACCAGACAGCAAATGTGAAAAATCGGGACGGGGGTGGGGGGTAATAGGAGCCTATATAAGAAAAAGACCCAAACATCAGGCTGTCCCTATAAAATTGGGACATCTGGCCATCCTAGCTTCACTCCAGGTTTACATCAGTGTAATACGGTGAGGGATCAGGCCCACTGATAGAAGTTAAGGTGAAATTGGCAATTCTAACTTTGAATTTATTGGCTTTTATCAGTATGTGTTACAGCCTTGATATTACTTTGATATAATATTGTGTCCTGATTATTCTGAATATGTGTAATAATTTAAAGAGGCAATTGAAACAAGGTTTATGCTTTGTTTTTTGTTGCAGCTATTAATGTTTTATTAATTTTTTATTTTAAAGATGAATCAAAGTGATCCAACTGACCAACATTGTCAAGGCAAATCAAGTCCTGGAACCAGTGTTGCGGCAGGAGAAGGGGAAGCATCTTCACCGAATACTTATCTGGACGAATTAGAGAAGTATAGATTCTCTGTGTGGTAAGTAACCTAAGCATCAAATAGCCTTATATCTAGAACTTATTTTTTGTTTGCTTATGTAAAATATTATACATAGCACATATATATACATTACATACAGAGAACTATGTTAACAGAGCATAACGTTTGCAAATTCATGTCCTTAAAAGTTAGCAAATGCCAGTGTTAAAGTTGCTGTGTAATCTTAATTCAATCCCCTTGTGCGTAAGTATTATGATACAATCTTTCTTTCCACGAGCATATAATATATTTTGCATGGGATCCCGGCCTCATTCAGTGCACAGGATGGGCAGTGCTCATTTAATATTTTGTTTTCTGCTCAATGCATTGCTCCAGGCCTTTTTTACTAAACACTGTTCAAATCCCGCTCTGTAGAGAGAATTATTAATTTGCTTGTGGGGTTTTCTATAGGCACTCATCACTACAATGTCTGAGTGCTTCACAAACATTAATTTATTTTCGCAACATCTCTGTGAGGTGAAGGGTGTTGTTGTTCCCATTTTACATATAGGGATCTGAGGTACAGAGGGGTGAGGATAAAAAGTTTCCACTAATTTTGGGTGCCCAATTTGAGAGGCTGGGACCAGATTTTTTTTGGAATACTTACCATTATATAGCATAAGAGCTTTTTGGTAAAACATTGATGGAACCATTTTCTATCAGACACTGCAATTTTGTTGAAGTTGAAAAACTTCACAAAATTGTTTAAATGTTACTGAAAATTCATTTCAGGGGTAAACTGGAAAAAAAAGTTCTCATTATGACATTTTTGAAGCAAAAAGTTCCAGTTTTTTGTTTTGAAGTTACTTTTCACTATGACCTTTTATTTATTCTATGTGATAAAATAAAGGCATAGTATGAAACATAATATATAATAAAAAAGGCAAACTCAAAACAAAACTTTGTTGTCAAACAAAACATTTCAATCAATCAGAAATAATTTTTTAAAATTTTCTCTTGCGGAGAAGTTCAAAATTGGGCGGCGGGGGGGGGGCGGGGGTTGTTCCTAATCAGAACAAAGGCAAATGTTGAAATCTCAAAATCTTTTGTGAAATGAATTTCCATCCTCCTGTCACAGCTGTGTACAATGCTTTATATGTTCAAAGCAGAGCTCAACACTTCTGCAAATCTGGATTTCAAGTCAGGCACCCAGAAAATAAGGAACACACAATGAGTGACCTCTTGTGAAAAGTTTGGTTTAAGTGACTTGTCCAGAACTACATAGGAACACTGATAGAGGCAAGGATAGAATCCCATACTTCAGAGGGGCATTCAGCTGCCATTACCACAAGACCATCCTTTCTTTTCCTGTAGTCCCCTGCCTCATGAAGCAGCAAATGAAGGGGTCCTCCAGACAACAGTCTCTTTCATGCAACCCTGGATCACCCCCAGAGCAGTGAAGCACTGACTGAGGCAGGGGGTCCTCTGGAAAAAATAGTGCGTGATCATGTTGTTAAAGACTGTGTCATAATGCTGCTGGAAGTATTGTCTTTTAAAAGGGCCATAAAAATATGATTCTGGCCATTTGTGGCTATTAGAGACCCCAAGGATTTTCTTTTAAAGGGCAGCTATCAGAGTTGCAGTGTTAACCCCACAACATCCTTGCCAAATCCCAGTATTATATCCTGCCTACCTCAATTTTCCAATTAGTTACAAAAGTCCACATCATTTCCCATCCTATACTCTACTGTCTACCTGTGTCTTACAGAATTTCATAGATCCAGTCCGTGCCTGTAATCAATATCTAAGCAATATTGACTTTTGAAAGAACAAAATATCATTCAAATTGAAAGTACCTGTTTTTCTCTTTCCTTACTGAAAAACCCCTAGCAAATGTCAATGCTCCTGTGGTGAACAGTTGTCTTGGGAAATCATGGTTATTCACATCCCTGCCATAACCTGAGCCCAATGCCCAGTGAGGACTTTAAAGATTAAGGCTCTGATTTGGTGAGGTACTTAAATAATGATTGGGAATATTCATTAGCTTCAAGTTAGGCGAGCATTTATTTGCCTTGTTGAATTGCGGTCTAGGGGCAGATTATGGCCCCTCCCCTATGTTTTTCTTTTTCTTTTCATGGTAAGTTTTTAGTAAACTTGGATTCCCAGATCATGGAATTAACTGCATGTGGGCACATGTCTGACTTCAATGGGGTTCCAGGCAGGTGAAGAAGGGTACCTCAGAACAGCCAATTGCAGAATCAGGGCCTTATTTTGTAGATGCTAGGAAACAATGATTTCAAAATGATTTAATGCTTAATGGTGGCTGTGCAATTCTTCCTCACATGGAGATAATCACTCTTGATATTTCATTATATTAATGTGTCATTTGGTTACGCTGTCTCTGTCATCTTATTTACAGTAAACACCAGTATTTATTTATTTTTACTTGAAAGTTCCATGAGGTGGAACAAAGTCAAATTGGGAAATCCTTGCCTGTGTAATTCCTTTACTTTCTGATTCAGTACTGGTGAAATGTAATCACTGCAGAAAATAAAGAGAGTAGGAAAACAAATCTCTTCCTAAAATGGACATATATTGGATTTAGCATCTTGAGCAGGGACCTTTTAGTTTATCTTCTTTCTCAAATTGAGAGTGAATTCAGTTTCCATTAACTAACTGAACAAACATCAGATGCCATTTTGTTCCAATTTCTATGATATACTTTCCATCACAGATGACCTTTCAATAGGTTTCTGCCTCTTTCTGTCTTTTTCTCTTCTTCTTTTCTCTCATTCTCTCTTCTTTTTTCATACTCTTTATCAAAGAGCATTGTTCTCCTTTGTCTGTTTTCAGACCTTTTTCTCTGTTAGGGTTTGCTACCCTTTAAAAAATGTAACACAAGATAATTAGCTACTACAAAAAAAAATTAATAGGGCTGTAGGTCTAGGGGCTGCTTGGACCTCCATAAACTTCAGAGTTTTAGATGCTCTAAGATGCAATCTGAGCAATTTCCTTGATCTTTTATTGGAGCTGGTAAATCATTTATTGGGGAAGCTTTTTTACAAAACCCTCTTTAAAAATATCCCATAAAATGTATTTATCATAAAATACTGTACTACCAACAGTCTTCAAAGTTGCACTGTATTAATTATAAACTAACAGTTGAAATGTAACAAGTTTAAACTTTACAGTATACTGTCCCTACCTCTGTCTCTCTCTGTCTCTCCGTGTAGGTGTTGCTAAAAAAGAGGTTGGAGAACAGGAGCAAAGATAAAAAAATGGAACTTCCCTGTGTTTTTTTTCTCACAGCTAGCAGTGTGTGTCTGTCTGTCTGTCCCTTTCTATTATTATTAATATTGCAGCTGTGTCTGGAGACCTAATTAGACCCCATTGTGCTAGGCACTATCCACACATATGATGAAAAGATTGTCCCTGCCCCAAAGAATTTACAGTCTAAGGCATAGATCCTGAAAACACTGTAGGGGAAGCACCACTGTGGCTATGCACAGCTTTGCTGAAACTAACGAGGCTTTGTTCAGGCACAGAGAATTGCAGGAACTAGGCCTAACTATATAATGAAAAACAACCAATGGATACAAAGACAAACATGGAGAACACAAGATTAAAGGGATATGTGTACGGTTAGCATAACTAGCAGAAATTGAGGCACACCAGCTGCCTAACCATTGACGAGTGTTTTGTAGGCATCAGTGCAGAGATGAGACCCTAGAATCTCTCTCCAAACCCTCATAACTTTGAGCTTTTTCTCTCTCTCATTCTTTTAGTTAAAGGACTCACATTCATAGAACCCAATGCCCAATTAACTCACAGAAGCATATGAATATTTCCCAGTGTCTAAATGAAGGAATTAGACATCAGGAGATATTCAAAATCCTGGGTGGGATAGTAGATTCTTGGGGCCTTTTACCTCTCTGAGTAAATTCTGAAGCCATGAAATTTTGGAAGCTTCAAAAAATACAGTTGGGCAAACTAGGTGAAGTAAAATAAGAATCTATCCCTCCACATTTTTTAACTCAACTGCTTTTAATAGTCCCATTTCTACAATTCTAGATTACTAACAGGATCAAAAGGGCCAAAATGCTGAGGAAAATATCCATTCCCATGGTATTTCTGGTTCATCTAGAAGTAGGAAGTTCCTGAAATTTCATGAGAGCCTAGATTCAAAAGTTTTCCAGCCCAGTTCTGCAGACCAAAATAAGTGAGTGAAACATATGCAGTTTGACCATCACTATAAAAAATGTTCCCCACAATTATTCCTCTTTCGCACTGTGAGCCTACATCTCTAGTGGTGAATAGTAAATATGGCATAATAAATCCTTTCACTACCTACTGTTTGTCTTTGTTTTTCATTTGTGTATAGATTGTTGATAGAAACAAATGATGACAATTTTTTTTTTCAAAATTATATGTATTTGAACTTGTATACATTTTTAAACTCTGAAACTCTACAAATCTTTGATATGAGTTATGAGCCTACATAATTAAGTGGCAGCTTATACCATCAACAGCCCCTCAATAAACACAACTGTTTAAGATTAATATTATGTACTAGGATAAAAAGTACCTATCATATATGGCTTCTAATCAAAGCAGTTAGATTATTAGCAATGCAGCTATAGCTCCTCATCAGATTAAATAATATTATAAATGATTTTTTTTCTAAATCCTAACATACGTTGAGCCAAATCTAGCTAACTTCTCTAAAATTAAATTATCCTAGGACACTGCCATTCATGGAGAAATAGTATGCTGCATAGCAATCTTGTGTTTAAAGTTGCCTCTGTACCACAGGTACAAACTAGTTGCAATATTTTTATCATATTGCCTAGTAAATTCAGATTCTCAGACAGGAACATGAGACTGAGAACAAATCAATGTTACCCTGTGCAGGGACATTAGGAAGGGCTAAATTCTACCTTGATTTATATCCTCATGCCACTGAAATCAGTGGAGTTCAGGAAGTGTAAATCAGAGCAGACTTTGGCTCTAAATTACAACCTTTGTCATTTCACCTGCTGATTTGTGGGTCTAACTCAAAGTGCGAGCTCAGGGAAAGTAAGAGTTAACTATAAACAGCACAACACGATAAAGTTGTTTTTAAATAAAAACAATAAACTTTCCTTTTATAACACACATGTGATTTGACATTGAAATGAATGCAGATGCTTCTTTGCTTGGTGTATTCCCTGTTGTGCTTTCTAAAACACCTTCACATATGGTTTGCCTCATTCCTGTGAAACTGCTTGTTGTTTATGTCACAGAAAGCAAACATATTGATTTTACACCAAGTAAGGAGGATGATGAATTATACGTTGGAGTAAAATTCTTGTCTGAGTGTTCAAAATGTTTGAAATTAATGTTGCTTGTTTAAAAAGTTTCTCCCATGAACTCTTCTTAAGATTTTATTAAAATAAAAAAGGTATTGTGTGACTGCTCATAAATGCAAACTTTTATTTGAATATGTAACATTTACCTAAAAGTAAAGGTCAAATTTTACCTTTTTTTTTAATCACAGTCCTATTAGGAACTGCTTCATATACTCTCAACAAGAGTGGATAGTCACCATTGTTTCCTTAAGAGGAATACTTCCTTATAATTTTTTTTGAGGGGTGGGGGGAAATGAAGACAGGTTGTTCAGTTGCTGCTGTTGGTTTATGGTAAGGTAATTTAACTTTATCCATTGGTTTATTATAACCTAGAATAAATATTTTTCTTGAAAGAAAAGCTCAAGGTAACATGCCTCACCTACTGGAAAAATACAGTAGTTAATTGTATTAAATCACTGGAGATCTTTTAATCTTTAATAATATTTTAGGGACTAACAACAAGAATTTTTGCTATAAGCTGGGGACGAATCAGATGGAAGTGATGGAGGAAGGAGAAAGACCTGCATGTATTGGTTGATCACAGGATGACTATGAACTGCTAATGTGATGCGGCTCTGAAAAAGGATAATGCAATCCTAGGATGCATAAGGCGAGGTATTTCCAGTAGAGACAGGCAAGCATTAGTACCATTATACAAGGCACTGGTCAGACTTCACCTGGAATACTGGGTGCAGTTCTGGTTTCCCATGTTTAAGAAAGATGAATTCAAACTAGAACAGGTGCAGAGAAGGGCTATAAGGATGATCAGAGGAATGGTAAACCTACCTAATGAGAGGAGACTCAAAGAGTTTAGCTTGTTTAGCCTAACAAAAAGAAGGCTGAGGGGAGATATGATTGCTCTCTATAAATACATCAGCGGGATAAATACTAGGGAGGGAGAAGAGTTATTTAAGTTAAGCACCAATGTGGACACAAGAACAAATGGCTATAAACTGGCCATCAACAAGTTTAGTCTTGAAATTAAACAAAGATTTCAAACCACCAGAGGAGTTAAGTTCTGGAACAGCCTTCCAAGGGGAGCAGTGGGGGCAAAAAAATCTAACTGGCTTCAAGACTGAGCTTGATACATTTATGAAGGGGGAGGTGTGATGAGACTGCCTACAATTGCATGTAGCTGATCTGCAACTGCTAGCAGCAAATATCTCCAGTGGCTGGTAATGGGACACTAGATGGGGAGGGTTCTGAGTTACTACAGAGAATTCTCCCAGGTGTCTTGCTGGGGGGTCTTGCCCACATGCTCAGGGTCTAACTGATCACCATATTTGGGGTCGGGAAAGAATTTTCCCCTGGGTCAGACTGGCAGAGACCCTGGTGGGAGGGATTGCCTTCCTCTGCAGCATGGGGCATGGATCACTTGCAGGTTTAAACTAGTGTAAATGGTGGATTCTCTCTAACTGGAAGTCTTTAAATCATGATTTGAGGACTTCAGTAAGTCAGACAGAGGTTAGGGTCTATTACAGAAGTGGGTGGGTGAGGTTCTGTGGCCTGCAATGTGCAGGAGGTCAGACTAGATGATCATGATGGTCCCTTCTGACCTTAAAGTCTATGAGTCTAAGGGCATGTCTCCACTTACCAGGGGATCGCTGTGCAGTGATCGATCCACCAGGGATTGATTTAGCGGGTCTAGTGAAGACTCGTTAAATCAACCACTGATCGCTCACCTGTTGACTCCGATACTCCACCAGAATGAGAAGCATAAGGTAAGTCAACAGGAGAGTTTATCCTGTCAATCCAGCATGGTGTAGACACTGTAATAAGTTGACCTAAGGTACATCGACTCCAGCTATGTTATTCACATAGCTGGAGTTGCGTAACTTAGGTCGACTTAGCTCTGTAGTGTACACCTGCCCTAAGTAAGGTAAAATATGTTTGTGATGTAATAGCATTTGCAATAGGTCCCAAGGCTACTGCCTTAGAAAATACAGGGAGTTTTGCTCGAAATGATAATGGGAGCAGAATTGGACCCTTAATTTGTATTGTATCTTTAGATTGCAGATCTGAAGTCCTTTCAGATAGACAGTTCTTGTGAGACTGGTACATATTTCTATTAGGTTGTTGCTTACTATATTTTATATTTTTCTATTGTAAGATTTCAAATTCTCAAGACTTTCAGCACTGTAGACAAATGATTAAATACAGCATGGAATTTCTTCTGTTCCCTGTGATTTTCTGAAGCCATCTGATGCCACTTGTCATTATTTTAGTATAATTCAGAAAATGGACACAGTACAATACATTTTGTACATCTGCGGGCCTGAATATCCTCTCATGCTGGTGTAAATAAAGAGTTGTGTAAAACTGGTTTAAATGAGAGTGGTGAATCAGGCCCAATGTGTATATCATGATAATGCAGTTGCGGAGATGAAGACCAAAGTGACCAAAATTAATTTAGCCAACTGTCTGGAAAGCTAACATGACACCAGAGATAAGGTTTAGATATCCAGGAGTTGCTAGATTACCAGTCTGTCCAAATTCAAGATGTATAATGTAAGTGATAAAAGGGCATAAACTTGGACACTGGCAATATGGAATTTATTAGATTCTAAATCTCAGATGACCAGTACATTAGATAATACAATGCTCAGCTGTATTAATTTCCAAACAGTGCTGAGGAAACAGTTGAAGGATTTTATTTTGAGCTTCAGGCACTGTAAATTCTTTCACTTTCACACATTTATGCCTCCAGGAGATAGTGTCTTGAGCCATGCTTGTCTTTACAAGGCTATGCCATTAGGTGACCACAATTCATTCCACCATCCACTTGTTTATATTTATTTTTTTCACCAGAATTTGTATTGCCTTTTTTTTAGTCTCAGTCAATTTAGGCCATCTTTAACATTGAAATGACTGAGACCGAGTCAGAATCAATCTGAACTACTGGAGAAATAGTAAATGAATGAAAAATAAAGGGCTGAAAATATGTATCATTGGGTGGTGGAAACTGCAGCCAGGGCTGTCTGTTTGAAGGGCAGTTTTTCAACGTTCTCCAAAGTCCAGATGCACAGTCAGTTTGGCCTAAATTTGGTATAGCACTAGATAGACTGGAGTACAGTTAATATTGCAAATTTCTAGGGACTTATAAGGACCAATCCTGCCTATACTTATGCTTGTGAATAACATTACTTACACATTGAAACATGCAACATTTAGGTGTTGCATATTTTCCCCTCTCAAAGGTTTGGAATCAATGGAATCCCACTAGCATAAAACTGTCCTAAACAGTGGAGAATCAGGACCTGTGTGTGCATCCATGGTGGAAATTAAACCATTGATAGAAGGTCCACATAAGACCCTTTGTGACATAAAGTTCCCTTAGGGAGTGGGAGAAGAAGGAACAGCCACAGAGACTGTATTGGGGAGGTGTTCTCCATGCTCACTCTGAATGTGCTGACACAGAAAAGAACACTGAGACCAGGTTAGGCAAGTGCCAGTTCACTGTTTCTATGACTATGTTGATTGTGTTTAACCATAGGGGCAGTTGCCATTTAACCATATGTGCTGAAGTAAGAGCAGTGAAAGGGATGCCCTGCAGGTCTGTGGGCATGATAGACTCCTAGGTGCCTCCTCTTTCTTCACTGGAGCTGGTCTGAAATTCTCTCAAGTGACGTTTTGTTGTCATAGAATGCTGATTTGTCAAACTCAAAATATTCCACAGAAAAAGGTTCAATGTTGACCAAAAGTCTGACCAAAAGTAGGCAGGTTTCTGACAGAAGCCTATCTGTTCCTGCCATCTCATCTGTTTGACTCCTAAGCAATTAGGGTGACCAGACAGCAAATGTGAAAAATTGGGACAGGGGGTGGGGGATAATAGGAGCCTATATAAGAAAAAGACCCCAAAATCTGGACTGTCCCTATAAAATTGTGACATCTGGTCACCCTATCAGCAGCTCAACTGGCAGGCTGGCGGAGAGCCTGGATTTCCAGGTTCCTGGCTCTTAGTTGGATGACCTGTTGGGCTGATGGGGAGCTGGGGAGCCTGGAAGACCTGAGAGTATTGGTTTCCAGACTTCCAGGCCTGCAGCTCCTAGGCAGTCCAGGTTTACAGTGTATGTAGTTCTGGGGCAGCTTCACAGCCAGGCTGTCCCTTAGTCATGGACCCTAGGGCTTTCCCTGTTGCGTAGAATTTTGAAATTTTTGGTTTTCAATCCCAATCAAAATTAAACCAAATTTTGAAATATCAAAATCCTCCACAAAATGGAGCTATCTTTCTCTGCCCACTTGTATTCTCCATACAAAGCCTGCTTTACTCAGGTTTTGTGTGAATCGGAGAAGGGAAAGGTGAAAGGCAGAGACTCCAGGAGGGTTACATAGTCCAGGCATGAGGGAGCAATGGAATGAACTAGAGTTTAAACTATCCTCTCTTTGCTAGAGATGGTGTCTCCAGGTCAGCAATGACATGCATCGACAGGGAAGCTTAAGTGGCTACTGCATTTGATGTATCTATGTATCCGTTTTGTGAGTATTTAGTCAACAGGGCCATAATTCTGGTAACTATCATCCCCAGCGGTTCCCTGAAAATAGTTTGTAGCCGTGAAAAGCACCTACCCTCTAATGTAGAGGTGACTGAGAGCTTGCTTTGTCCTGCAATAGCTACCAGCACATTTTTCATCTGCTTCGATTGGATTTCAATAGTAGGCGACACTTGTTGCCAAGAGCATTCAGCAAGGTGCAGCTATCCGTCTTCTGTCACCCAGAGTTTGGGGATGGGCTCAAAGGCCTTGATATTTCTCCCACTCATATAACTGGGTATGACATCCTGGCTCCAGTAAAGTCAATGACAAAACTCCCATTGACTTCACTGGGGCCAGGATTTCACCCTTGGTATGTTGCCTTAGACTTCAGTGGTAGCACAATATGGCCCCAAGCAAGTGAGCTGATCTGGGGTGGCATTGGAGTTGGAAATATGCTGGTGATGATGTGCAGGTGAGGGTTGGGCTGCCTGACCTTTGTCCTCAGAACCAAACCTAAACAATTTATTTGAAAAGCCTGGTTGCTAAATTCTGGATAAACTTTTGATTTAACAGGAAGTCCAGTATACTGTGATTTGCGGTAGCCGTGCATAAATGTTACGAAGGAGAATTACAATCTCTAGCTGATTCTCAAAGAGAGTAGGGAGCTCTCTGGTGTACTGTAGGCCTGAAAGTGTCTAGTATTGGTACCTAGCTCTATTCCAGTTTTAATTTTAGTCCTCCACTGAGGGGAAATGATTGAAAACATTTCCAGAGAGTTTGCTTCATAGGATTTAGTTTGACATAACTTGTAGGAATAAAGCTCCTGGTTCAGCCATTCTTTCCTGCAGCAGTTTGGAACACTGTGCCTCTCTCTTGTGCTTACAGAAATGCCCTCTCTGACCTTTAATACTTCAATCTAGGTAATAGTGTGTGTGTAGGGGGGGGTGGAGATGGGGAGAGAGGAAGTATTTGAATGTCCTAGTGCTTCATTAGTCTCATTACCCGGCTATACAGGGCAAACCATTTTACAGAGCTTTTAACTAGCTACTGATGTAATTTGTTATGCATTGTTTGCCCGTTAATCCAAAAATTACTGTTCCCTTTGAAGTTTGCTTTACATAAAGGAAACAATACCACTCTTAGCAATCGCGTGTACCATTTTAAAGGGGGATGACTGCCTAATTTTGTTTGCTTTGGTGTTTCAATTGAAAAGTGCTATCTGGGCCTTCTTTTGTTTCTGTTTGTCTGGTAAGTTATAACATTTCAAACTTGGAATCGTTTCCATTTCAAAACACCATACCACAGGCCTCAGCTTTTACAAAGATATTTGTATGAGTGTTTGGGACAGAAGAGCACTAGTTCAGCTCACAAATGGGTAAAATTCTGGGAAAATAAAACATTTTTGTCTGCCTGTGTCTCTAGTAGATATAGATATTCAAGGAATTGGCTTTGACTAATAAAGCCATATTCGGATTCTGTTTTTTTATGTCTGACTTCAGTGGGGTTTAGAATCATAGAAATGCCAGGCTGGAAGGGACCCCGAGAAGCCATGAAGTCCAGCCTCCTGTGCTGAGGCAGGACCAAGTAAACCTAGATCATCCCTTACAGGTGTTTGTCCAACCTGTTCTTAAAAACCTCTGATGATGGGAATTCCACAACCTCCCTTGGAAGCCTATTCCAGTGCTTAACCATCCTTATAGTTAGAAAGTTTTTCCTGATACCAAACCTAAATCTCCCTTGCGGCAGATTAGGCCCATTACTTCATGCTTAAACACTTGTTTAAAATTAAGTACAAGCTTACGTGCTCTGCCTAGAAATGGGATTTTTTTTTCTAAATTGAGGACTTAGAAAGCACCTCTCTCTTCTAATCTCCCTTCTCATATTTTTAAACTACCTAGTATGTTCTCATTATCCATGTAAACGTCAAATCCTGTTTTGTATTTCAGTAAGCTCTTGGCCTCAATGTCATGGCTGTAGAGTCTGATATGTCAGGACCTTCCACAGCTGAAAAGCAAGTATTGTGTGTCCCATTGGAAAACTGCTAGCCTTCCCTTTCAAGCCTTGCAGAACGAGGAGTTTTTGGATCTTAAAATAGGCACCAGTGCAGCATATCAAGGAGAAAATACTAAAAGAGAAGAAACTTTCTCTCTGACAGGGTTATTTATTTATTTAAAATGCTCGGTGTTTGATGTTGCTTGGAGATTGGAGATGTTAGAATAATTCCAGGGAGATGGATTAGTGGCAGAGGGCAAATGAAGTGGTGAAAGATGCATGACAGATCCATTTTTTTCACTTGGGAAAACCACACCTGTGGTGTGTAGGGGTGTATTCCTCTGTCTTTGTATTTACACATACAAACACTTGAGATAATTGGCAGCAGTCTCCTCCTTGATTGGACATGGCTATCAACTGTGGTTCCCTTCCTTGCCTTCATCAATTTTTGTTTAATATTTGATAAATAGAGCTAATGATGATGATTTCAGGTGTCCCCAGATTCATGGGTTTTCCCCCTGTAATCAGTTGACTATCAACATTTTAACTCCAAAAGGTAGGACATGAAGTAATCGGCTTAATCTGCAGCATGGGAGATTTAGGTTAGGTGCTTGTCTACACTGGCATGCTAAATCAGTGCTGCTGTGATTGATGCAGCATCATCAATTTAGTGGGTCTGGTGAAGACGCAATAAGTCAATGGCAGAGCGCTCTCCCATCGACTTCAGTACTCCACCTCCCCGAGAGGCGAGAGCTCAGTTGGTAGGAGAGCTTCTCCCACTGACATAGCTTGGTGTAAACATTGCGTTCGGTTGATGTAAGCTATGTTGCTTAGGGGGGTGATTTTTTCAGACCCCTGAGTGACATAACTTGCATCCACTTAAGTGGCAGTGTAGACCAGGCCTAGATATTAGAAAAAAAAACATTCAAACTATAAGGATAGTAAAGCGCCGGAATAGGCTTCCAAGGGAGGTTATAGAATCCCTATTATTGGAGGTTTTAAAGAACAGTTTGGACAGACACCTGTAGGGATGGTTTAGGTATACTTGGTTCAGCCACTGTGCAGACGGCTGGACCAGGTGACCTCTTGAGGTCCCTTCCAGACCCACAGTTCTATGATTCCATGAATAATTGTTTACAGTCAGGATGACTGATAACCACAGATGAAAAGGTGTCTGGTCAAAGTTGAGGGAGTTTTTTGGGTTTCTTGGTTTATTTTGTTTTTCTGCACTATGCATCCCTTCATGAAGGAGCGTTCCAAATTTCAAGATTGTAAGTCATTGGGAATGTGGAAATTAATTTTTAGTTATTCCTGCAATAAATAAAGTGGATCTGTATTCATATGAAATGATATATTCAGTTTGAGTTAATTTGGTGTGGGGAGGGATTTTGAAAGGCACAAATGGGTGTTAGGTGCCTAACTCTCATTTGTGCTTTTAACATTTTTCCCTGTGGTAGTGCAGAAAGGTACTAGATTAATGGACCTGGTTACTGGAGTTCTCTCCTTACTTATAGCACTGAGTCCAATTTGACTTTTCTAGGCCTGCTCATTCCTTTACCAGTCTGTTAAAATTTCCAATAAAGGTATCCAGTGTTACGGCGGTTTTTGTAAGGTGAACATCTAGCCACTAGAAAGTGAACTGAAACCAGCAACTCATTTCACACAGGTCACTAATACAATCATTGATCAATTTACCTCCAGTGGATGCCCTTAAAGAAACCTGTGTCTCAGTGGTCTGTGGGTCACTGCAAGCGTGAACACTGACAGGTTCCAAAATATGGGTATTCATAGTCCACACAAAACAAATGTACGTTTCCTAGTTTAAGTGACGTTGCAGAAACCGCAAGATATTCCTGATACTGAACGTGAAAAGCTCCATGAAACTCATGTGGGACCTGACATTTATACAGTTCATCGCTACTCTATATCAAGGAATTTTACTTTCAGCTGAGAATGCATATTCA
Source organism: Chelydra serpentina (assembly GCA_037349315.1). Taxonomy (NCBI): domain Eukaryota; kingdom Metazoa; phylum Chordata; order Testudines; family Chelydridae; genus Chelydra; species Chelydra serpentina. Next base: position 27,807,100 of record JBAIAC010000002.1, on the reverse strand, counting down.
TTCTTTTTTGTTAACCTTTGCTTCAGTGCATTCATGACAAGATTGTATGGGTATGTAGCTGTGTTTTAACAGTTTTTTAATTTCAGTTGTTGCTTGAAGCACTATGCTGGAAATTAGACACTTTTAGTAGTTCAATTATTGTTGATTTATTCATCCCTCTCGTAGATACAGTGAATGTAGTTACTATAGTAAGGTTATCTAGTTCTGAATGCCAAATGCCAAGTTTCAGAGCTTACATCGTGGCAACTGGAAGACTTATTGGCTTGAAATCTGTCATACCACCACGAGTGCCTTGTAGCATTTGGTTCACTGATTTTCATTAAATGGGGGGAGACTGGAGAGAATAGGAATACTTGTGACATCATGGATCAAACTGTTTACTAATGTTACAAGGAAATTAACTTAGAGTAATACACCCAAGGCCTCATTCCTTTGTGATAAAGACATTTCCTGCATTTTATTTTAAATGAAATTTGGTCATTCTTCCAATCAAAGTCAAAGAACGTTAATCAGGGTGGTATTTTATCAAAGGGGAAAAAATAAAGATTTAATTTGTATTATATTACCGATTTTGAAAGAATAGAAAGCTTAAAGCAGTATAAAGTATAATACCAAATTGAAAATACATTGTGATTTCATATGTTAAAAGTGACAAAATTCATTGATTTTGCTATAATTTACTTTTTTGGGGCCATGATTCAGCAAAGTACTTAATCGCATACTTAAGTCTCACCAACCTCAGCATGTGCGTAAAGCCCAGATTTTGAAAGGTATTTAGCCATTAGCCTAAGTCTCATTTTCAAAAGTGACATAGACATGTACCTAAATCTCACTGTCAATGTAAAAATCAATGAGATTTAGGCTCCTAAGCCAGTTAGGCTTTGCAATATCAAATACCTTTTAAAAATCTGAGCCTAAATCCTTGACTAAACTGGGTTTCTGAATGGATAAAATCTTATTAATACACTGAGGCAGAACATCTGCTGACAGTAAAATTAGCTCTCATAGATTGCTATTACAAAGAGGCCTTTGCCATACTGCAATCTGCCATATTCATCTTTAAAGCCACCTGCCATTTAGCCCTGCTCTATCTTTCAAGTAGAATTTCTTCTTATAATGTCAACCCATACCGTCACTTTACCAACAGTGCAGACCTTGATTGCTCACTTATCTACTTTTCCCACTACCACCTTTATGATTTCTTACGTACCACCCCTTATACCTGGGGGGAAACTTCCTATCAGAATGTGCAAAGCCACCATCTTCTCCTCTTTTAATCTCTCCTAAAATAACTACCTTTGCTATAATGTCTACAAATCACTCCTGTCTGGCACTAGTTAGACTGGTAGTGACACATGACTGCTGAGACCACTGTGGTTAATAGCCCAAACACACTTGGTTTTACCCTTACCTCATCTTTCTACACCCATTTGTCTGTTTATTCCCCTGTTGTGCAGTCTAAGTTCTAGATTGTGAGCTCTTTGGGACATGGCTTTTCTTTGTTTCATTTGTTTCTACTGTGTCTATTATAGTGGGATGTCCTGCTTGTGGTCCTTTGATGCTACTGGAAAAGAAACAATTATAATAATCAATGTATTACCATTTAATAAAGCCAGATCTTCAGGTGAGGTAAATCAATGTAACTCCAGTAACTTCAATGCTGATTTATATATGAGGATCTGACAAGAATTTAGGGATAAATTCTGTCAGGCACATGTAAGCAGGCATACCGTAATGAAGTGCTCTGAGACCTGACAAAAACAATTATACAGTCTAACATTTGTAATATTATTATCACTGCACACATAACTGTCAACTCAGTTACCCTTATCCACTAAATATATAAGCTTTATTTAAGGTTAAAAAGAAAAATCATAGTAATTCGTACATCACACATCCCCTTAGAGAAAAAAGGGAGAATCCAGCTTTAAATGGCATTGATAGCTCAACCAAATACCTCTTCAATAGTCTTAAAACTTTCCTAGAGGTCTAAAGGCTAGGATTCAGCTATGAGCCTCTAGACCTCCAGGGAAATTTTGTGACTACAGTCCTCTTCCAGTTCCTAGTTAGGGAAGCTCTTGCATTTGCAACAGGAGCAGTCTTAGCCATTTTTGGCTGTCAGGATGGAAAACATTTTGTGGAATTGTAATGCCGGCAGACCCCAGTTGGTGGCAGCCAGGATCAAATCTGGGACCTCTGGAGGTTAATGCACGAGCTTGTATTGCATGAGATAAAAGACACATGGTTTCTTAGTTGAGGCTGTAACAGGCTCATCAATCTCTAGCTGGTTTAGCCACCACTAGAGGTGGACAGAGTGCCACACCAAGCAGGCATGGGTTACATACTTCCCCTAGCTGAAGAAGCGCATCCCAAGCTTCAGAGACTTCCCAGTTGATATCCTGGCTGAACCCCCACTTGTAACACCAACATACCCAGGCCATCGGTGGCTGGGATCAAACTTGGTACCTCTGGAGCTTAATGCATGAGCTTGTATTGCATGAGATAAAAGACACATGTCTCTTAGCCAAAGCTGAAGGCTTATCAATCTCTAGCTGGTGTGGCCACCACTAGAGGGGGACAGAGTGCCACACCAAGCAGGCATGGGTTACATAATGCCCAACCTACACCTCGCCCTCCTCAAGTGGCTGAGTGATAAATAAATGAACAGTCAAGCAGCAGAGGGCCTCCTGGAGGAAGGCGCCCAAGGCAAGTGCCCTGCTTGCCCGCCCCTAAACCAGCCCTGATTTGTTGCCTTGAGGATCTGATGCTATTAACCCTTTCCATCAGGCATAAGGCTTCATCCAAAGCTTACTGAAGTCAATTGAACCTTTCCATCAGATCCCTAAGCGCTTACAGCCATGAGAAGTCTTATTAACTGCCACCAAGTTCCTTCAATTAAATTAATGGTTACTACTCACAGTAGTTTTAAGCCTGGTTTTAAGCGTTTGAAGGGTCATGTCCTTCGATTATATGCTCATCAGGGCAGGGAGGTCCCAACTTTTGTGGATGTAAATCAGTGTAAATCAGTGTTATATTTATGGCAGTATGTAAATAGTACAATACTTCAGATTTATCAAGAACCTAACAGAATTACCATTCTCAGGAGGAGATGGGAGGAAAGCCTAGGTGCACAGGAGTTGCCATAGTGGATTACACCTGTGATCCATCTCCAATATCCTGCCTGCAACAGTGAACAGGCCCAGCTACTTCAGAGGAAGGTGCAGCAAACCCTGCAATAGGCAGAAGAGGTATAATCTGCTCTTTACAAAGGCCTCATCCCGATCCTTAATATTTAAATATTTAGATATGCAAACTAGATTGCATTGCCTCCTGATTAAATAAGGGTTTGGAATGGCTCGGCCATTATGTTAATTGAATCTATTTCCCTTAAGTTAACGATCCTCATTCACACCTGTGTGACCATCTTGTTTATCACTTCAAAGGTTTTTCTTCCCCTGCTGCTATGGTTCCTCTCAACTAATTAGCCTTTTAAGGTTGGTCTATGCACCTCGACCTTATCATGTTTCTCTGACTGTATAAATATCTGTCTACTGTATGTTTCATTCCATGCATCCGATGAAGTGGGTACTAACCCACGAAAGCTTATGCTGAAATAAATTTGTTAGTCTCTAAGGTGCTACAAGTTTTTCTTTCTTATTTTCGTTTTGCTGACACAGACTAACACGGCTACTACACTGAAACTTAATATTTAAAAACTCTCTTAGAATCTGAAGCATGAAATGTTATCACCTGGATCACCTGGATCGATCGGACTTCAGCTGTCATTAAGACTGCGCCGATCACAACATGTCTGCCATTCTTCTCGCACTCTTGCCTTTCTTCTCCACCTTCGTCCGAAACGTTTAACGATGTCATCTTCCCATCTTCTTGGAGGCCGACCGGGGGGTCTTTTCTGTTCTCGCGGGTACCACTCAGCAATGATTGAGGTCCACCTGTTATCCGTGAGCTGTGCTGTGTGGCCCGCCCATTGCATCTTGTTATGTCTGCTTTCCACGACAATATCTTTCACACTGCTGCGTTCTCTAATGATTTCATTTGGTATACGATCCAGAAGGAGATTCCCAACATAGCTCGTTCCATTGCCCTTTCAGCTACCAACAGCCGTTGCTCTTCTCTCTTCGTCAGTGCCCACGTTTCACTGCCATACAGCATGGCTGGCAGCACTGCTGAATTGAAAATATTTTTACGTGTGGTCTTGTCAATTTTTCCTTTGAGGACGTCCTTGATGGAATTAAACGCACACCATCCTGCCCGAATCCTTCGCGAGAGTTCTCCGTTCAGGTCTTGGCGCATATTAACTTCTTGGCCCAAATATATGTACTGTTCCACTTCTTCGATGTCTTCTCCTGTTACCGTTATTCGGGCTTTTTGTAAGACATCTGATCGCATATATATCGTTTTGCAGCGGTTCATTTTCAGGCCGACCTGACTACTTTTCTTGTCGAGTCTTCGTAGCATGCTCTGCAGTTGGTTGGTCCTTTCGGCAATTAGTACAATGTCGTCTGCAAATCTGAGATGAGATAATCTCTCTCCGTTTATGTTGACACCACTCCTCCAATTGATCTTGTTCATAACCATTTTGAAGCAGGTGGTGAATAGTTTCAGTGAAATTGTATCTCCTTGCTTTACGCCTTTCTCGATTGGGATGCGGAGGGGAGTTTCAAGGAGAGTAATGTCTGTTGTACATCCAGTATTCGCTTCCTTCAACAAACTAATGTACTGCGTGTTAATGCCCTGCTCTGCGAGCGCCTTTAATATTGCATTAAACTCAACGCTATCGAAGGCCTTTTCATAGTCGACAAAAGCAATGCACAGCGGGAGTTTGTATTCCTTCGCTCTTTCTAGGAGCTGGCTAAGGGTAAATATATGGTCGATTGTACTGAAATTTCTTCGAAACCCTGCCTGCTCTCTCGGCTGTTGTTCATCCAGACTCTGTGAAAGTCGATTCGTTATCACCTTTGTGAAGAGCTTGTAGATGTGAGAGAGCAGGCATATAGGGCAGTAGTTCTTAAGATTTTCTCGATCACCCTTCTTGTGCAGCATGATGGTATTCGACTCCTTCCAGCTTGATGGTATTTTTCCTTCTTCAAGATATCGACTGAATCTTAAAGTGAGGGCCTTCCAAAGTTTTTTGCCTCCTGCATAAATCATTTCTGACATTATTCCATCTTTGCCTGGAGCTTTTCCCTTCTTCATCTGGTGTAGTGCGCTTCGGACTTCGCTGACGATTATTGGGGGGACGCGTTCTTCTGACTCTTCGAGGGTTGGGAGGGGGACGTTGATTCTTGATTTGAACAGTTCTGTACAGAAGTCCTTGCAGACCTCCTCCATTCCTGCTCTGTCGATTACTGTCTCTCTATGCTGTTACGTTCAATCTATACTGCGTCAATTCCCGCTTGCATGTCCTGAGGCTCTTGCGTGATTCAGCTGTTTTAAGGAGCTTTTCTTTCCGGAAGTTCTCAAAGTCATCCTTCAGTTTTCGCCGTATAAGCTTGCACAGAATGGAGTACTCGAGGTTGTTATCCGAGCTCCTTTTCATGTTTCTCCGCTTCTCCAACAAGCTTTTCATTTCAATCGAGATTCTTCCCTTCGCCTTCTTCATCTTTTTAATTTCAGCTGCTTTTATGCAACATCTCAACTTGTCAGCAAAGATACTATAGTCCTCATCACACTTTTCCATCTGGCTCAAGTCAAACCCAGAAATCGCTTTTTTCAGCTTTGCTTCATCGAATGTCTTCGGCTGCTGTTTCCTGTTTGCCATCTGTAACGCCTTCTTTTCCACCGCTTCATTGAAAATCAACTTCGCTCTAAGCAGGCGATGGTCACTGCCGGTGTTGAATGGCTGCACCACAGAGACGTCTTGAACGATGCGCCTTTTATTGACTAAAATATAGTCGATTTCATTCTTACTCTTCGCATTTGGTGCGATCCATGTCCACCTTCTTGAGATCTTCTTTTTGTACCAGGTGTTTGCCACGTACAGTTCTTTCATTTCTGCCATCGCTACCAGCCTCTCTCCTCTTTCATTCCTTTCGCCGCTGCCATATCTCCCTATGAACTTTTCGTCAGCTTTCCCTCGCCCGATCTTGGCATTGAAATCTCCCATCGTGACAGTGTAAGTGGACTTTTGCGCGAGAGCTCTTTCAAGCTCTCGGTAGAATTCTTCCACTTCTTCGTCCTCACTTGCACTTGTGGGAGCGTAGGCCTGGATGACCTTGAGGGTAGCTTTTGACTCCATCTGAAGATGCAGCACACTGATACGTGATGATGTTAGCTGGCATGATATGACTTTCGAAGACCAATCTTTATAGACGATAAATCCAACTCCTCCAACATTTCTAGCGCCATCTCCCTTTCCGAGCCTCATAGCACTTCCATCCTTCCAGTTGACTTCCAACTCCTTCTTTCGTCGGGTTTCGCAGACACCGAGAATATCACATTTTATCCTTTTCTTCTCCTCCATCAGATGGTTTAAAGTTTCCTCCTTTGCCAGTGACCTACAATTCTAAGTACACACAGCGAGGATTGTCCTTTTCCATGTTGGCCTAGCACCTGACATTTTTTAGCAACCTCTTGTCGCTCAATTTCCACTCCGCCACCGTAGAACGTGCATTTACTCGTGTTGTTTTAGCCGTTAACTTCAAGCCATCCCACTGGCTAGGTGGGCAGGCATGCGTACCTCCTCAAGCTTAGCTAGCCTTCAACCTCTAAGGAGAAGGAAAAGCGCTCTTTCCTCTGAGAGAGCAACCCTCCTCCCTGGATTGGATAGTCCGTCACCTTTGTAGCATGGTAAAACCTACCAGGGCATACGCCCCGCTACCATAGCTGTCAGACGGCCAGGGTCACCGCTGCACCACATTGAGGCGCTGAGGTAGGATTTTGCAGCAGTGAAATGTTATATTCATTTCAAAATTGTTGCTAGCATGAACTGTTATTGTAACTCTGGAGTTTTTTCTTATTCATATAAATGTCCAATCCCTTTTTTAATTTTGCTATTTATGTGGTGCAACAACATCCTGTGGTAATGAATGCCTCAGTTTATTTCCTTTTATTAGTTTTTATTAGAGCTGGGTAGAAAAAGGTTTTCCTATTCCATGGAATTTTTTGAAATATTTAAAAAATTTCCCATTCCAAATTGGGAAGGAAAGTTGAAATCTCAAAAAGTGTCAGAAATAGAAAAAAAATATTTAGTTTAAGTCAATCAAAAGTTTCATTTTGATAATTTTGATTTTCTTTTTCTTTTTACCATGTAAAATATATATTTTTGCTATATTTAGCTTAAATCTCAAAATACAAAGTCATTCTGGCCTATGAAATCAGATTTTTCTTTTAGAAAGTGTCAAAAATGAAACATTTTGACAATTTAAAAGCTTTTTTTGGTAAAATTAGTTGAAACTGACGCTTTCCTTTTTTGATGAATCAGCATTTGCGGACAAAAATGTTTCATCAGAAGATTGTTGACAGCGCTAGTTTTGTATTTGTCACCTTTCAATTTCATTCAACGTCTCCTGGTTCCTTTGCCTTTTCCAGACTGGTTGATAAATATTTTAAACAGCACTGGACCTGCTATGATTCCTTGAGGTAGTGTGTTGTTAACCTGTTGCTATAAAATTGACTATGTATAACTACTCTTTTCTTCTCTTTGCTACTTTTTCACCCAGGACAATACTTTGCTCTCACTCATGACTACCTAGTTTCTTTAGCAGCATCTTCTGAGAGACCCTGTCAAGGGCCTTTTGAAAGTCTAAATTATGTCAAATGGTTCTCCTTTATCCACTACTTTATTGACACGATCAAAGAATACTAATAGATTTGTGAGATAAAATTTTCCTTTGCCAAATCCATGCTGGTTGGACCATATCAAATCATGATCTTCCTTACATCATTCCTAGAGCTTTTTAAAAAACAAGTGTAAATTTGCTATCCTTGAACCCTCCAGTATAGGAGCTGTTTTTAATTAGATTACTTTTTTTGTTTGTTTTGCCAATTGCTCAGCCACTTCATATTGAAGCTCCTTCAGAAATCTTGCATATGCTTTATGTGGCTCTGCAAACTTCCTGGCTTTTAAATTATCAGTTTGTTCTAGCACCTCTTCTTCTATCACCTCAATCTCTGATAGTGCCTTGTCTTTATTACCAGAAAAGAACAGGTTCAGGATTGATAACTCCCTTTCATCCTTCATGGTGAAGGCTGATGCAGCCCCTAATGATCAAGAAAACCCACCATTATTTTCAGAAAGTCCTGTGGCACCTTATAGACTAACAGACGTATTGGAGCATAAGCTTTCGTGGGTGCATACCCACTTCTTCAGATGCATGCACGAAAGCTTATGTTCCAATACGTCTGTTAGTCTATGAGGTGCCACAGGACTCTTTGCCGCTTTTACAGGTCCAGACTAACATGGCTACCCCTCTGATACTTGACATTATTTTCAGTAAATGATGGCTAAAGAATGAACTGTCTATCTAGTTAGTACATTGGGGCCACAGTTTTCTTATGTAGATTTCTTTAAATCCCTATTTAGGCTGCTAAATAAAAGTGACCTACTTTTCAGAGGTGCTGATCACCCACAGTTTCCATTGAAGTCATTGGGAACTGCCAGTGTTCAACACTTCAAAAAATCAGTTTACTTTTCTTCAGGAACCAAAATAGAGATTTGGGCAGCTAATATGCACCCAAATTTGAAACATTTGGCTTCTTGATCATGACCATTTACTTTCTCAATATTAATAAGATTCTCCCATGATATTAAAGAAGCCACACACAACATGCTGCAGACAGTTTTTAAAGAAATGCACAGACCAAAACATGTAAAAGACTATTCTTCCTTTGATGCACGTTTACAGTTTTCATTGTCTCCACCTCCTTCCCTCATGCCCGCTGTGGCTGTTTTCCTTAGTATACCATATACTTTATATTTTAAATCCATGTTTACCACTAACTGAATTATACATGGGTGGCATAGCACATGTTTGGTTTTTCGTCCTTATCTGTTACTTGATCATTACTTTCAATCTGCGGTTAAAAAATGTGACTAACATGTTGTGTGGTATAAATAGACACTGCAGGTTGAGATCATTTATGCATGGTTTGAATTTTGATGAAATTTTATACTGCCCTCTGGGCTAAACACTTAACCTAAGTGATTGTCCCAATAATTTCATTGAATCAAACCTTTTGAGATGGAAGTTTTACCTTTCATTATCTCCTAAATTGTTTACTATAAAGCTTTCCAGGAATGTTAGGAAGCAAATAAAAAGTATACAGTTGCTGTTTATCAGTGGTTCTGTGAATCATTATCTTGTCATTATAAATGAACTGAAATAGAAATATAAAGTGCTTTAGGTTAAAAGATTGTGCTTTCAATATTGAAGTCCAACTTCATTTTGTTTGCTTTTTGCCATGATATTTGGAATTATATTAAATGCAAAGATATATTCCACTGCACAATATTTATGCTGTGGCAATACTAATAAAATTCTATTTAAAGATTCCATGCAGGATCAAGAAATGACAGGACTTCACACAGTTCTTCTCTTTGATTAATTTTTATGAGCAATAGGTTAGCTTAATTTTCTAGTCAGCTGGGTTTTAGCTGGCCTAGTTTCACAGGATGTATATTGCATCTGGTATTTTAGTTCTGATTAAATTTAAAATTCAAGCAGTACTAAAATTAATTGAAATATATATTGAACCAAATTTTCAACTAGCCTCTAAATTTGCACGGGCAGAATTTGCACTCACAATCATTTTGGCATGCAGATTGGACAGTTACATATGCAACTACCAATTTTGCATATGCAAATACAAATTTACACACGTGTATACATGCAATTTTGTGAACTCAGAATTAGTGACCACTTCTGGAGATTCTTGTGGTATGTAAATATAGTCACTTCATTTAATTAGTTGGTTACATATCTGCTTCAGTGAAGACATTTAAAAAAAAAAAAACACCTTAGACTATATACCAGGAACAATGTTTGAGACATTGTAAATATAAGCAACTAGCAAATTATGGTTTGTTTAAAAGAAAGTTTCTTGACCAAGCATTCTGAAGAAGGCATGGAGCCAGATTGTTGATACATTAAATAAGGCGACACGCTTTTGCAGGGTGGAAACAGTTATATGATACTTCATTACGATTAGCATGTTTTACAGCATATCATGCAAGATTTCATGGCAGGTGCAAAATCTACTGATGTTGTCATTGCCATAAACACTATAATTAGGGCAGGTTTATAGACTGCAGCCATCGTGTATCTAGTTTTTTCTATTCCAACACACTGTATCGGTCAAATTCCCCACTTGGGTAAGTGGGTATAACTATTTGGACTTATATGGAATTTATTTTTTACTTCCTTTAAAAACATTCTTGATATGTAGCTTTATTGTTTTTAACACTTAAGAGCAAAGAATGTGTTGTTATGACCTGAATGCACTGACATTTTAAGTATGACAGTAATCCAAGTAATTATCACTCATTTGGTTAATGAAAGGTATCTTTGCTTCCTGAGTGAGAGGACTAATTATAATAGTGTTGTTATCTTTTAACTGCAAAAATGTTTGCTTTTTGTTTTCATTTTGGTATTCTTTAAAGATTTTAATCATTCATAGCTGTGACAAGTTGTTAATCAAACTCCATCCACCACTTACTCTACCCTTTCTAAAGCCAAATTAAGTGTACAGATTAGAGATCATTGGGAAATGGTTTTATTTTTTCACAGATATATTTGACTTTTTGTCAAAAATTTGAAAACCAAAATCATTTGGCCAAAACTCAAAATGTGGTGATTGTGAAATACCGCTACAATTCCTCGTGTTTTGATTCTCCTCTGGTCAGACTATATCTCCTACGACAGAGGTTCTCAAACTGTGGTCCGTGTAAAGTGAGGTGGTGGCCTTGGGAGGAATAGGGAGTGGGGGGTTGGGGGAAATTTGGGATGAGCAGGGCTGTGGTGGCCAGAGAAAGAGGTGACTTTCCCCAGCTCCAGGGCTGAGGCTGCCGGGGAGAGACGGCCCTCCTTACCAGACCCAGCTCGGGGGCTTCTGTGGCAGGGGAGAGAGGGCACATCCATCGCATTAGAAAGGTAAGATTACTGATATTAAAATAGGAGTTGTGTGCTTTTATTCGTAGAACAAAAAAAATTAATTATTGTTATTTTATATATAGCGCTTTTATCCAAAGCACTTTACAGTAGTTAGCTAACGGTGCAAACAACATTTGGAAAGATCATTATGTGGTCCACCAAGACCCTCAGCAATTTTCTAGTGGTCTGCAAAAAAAAAAGTTTGAGAACCACTGACCTAGACCACTTTGAAAATCTCTACCAAGGCTCCAACAGCACTGTTAACTCACAGGCATGCGGTATTTTATATTCCTGCCTTTCTTGTTCAACACATAGCTTGTAGGTCACCCTCTATCTCCTAAAATATATAGCATAAAACGTACAAAATATATAATATATCTGACCTCACATTGCTGTGGAAACCTTAATTTTCACATGTTCTGACTTCTTTGTGATTTTTAACCGTGCAGGCTTTGCATTAACATATTTTGTTACTTTTAATATAATTTCTATCATATCAAGAAGGCAATTCACAGTTAATAATTTTATATAAGATTATTTTGGTAAGTTTCTTTTAGCTAAATGCCTGGCTTTAAAGAATCATGGTAAAATGAATTGTATATAAAGGTTTTAATATTTTTTCTTGTCCTCAGTACACTGATAGTTTTCACTTGAGGGGTTTGAAGTATGAAGGCAAGGTTTACACAGACAGTTGTTGGTGGGCTGTGCACTTTCTTCTCATATTTTGAGGCACTCAATAAATTCCAATGTTGAGTGCTGAGACACAAAAGAGGAGTAAAATCACTCTGTGATTTAGATGGCTTTCCGTTTGTCAATCTTGAAACTTATTACTGTACATGTCAAGAGCTGTTAAGAGAGGCAAAGTGGGTTAGATAATATCTTTTATTGTATCAACTTCTGTTGGTGAGACAAGCTTTCAAGCCACACAGAGCTCTTCTTCAGGTCACTTCATACAAGAGTTGTTAAGGGCACTTAATGGAGGTCAACTGATTTCAGAGTTCCCATGGCAGAAAAAAGACCATGCCCTAGATTTTTGTTTTATTTTCTCCTTCTTTTTGGGCACCAGGTCGAATCTGAGGAAACTGGAATTGTATAATCTTGAGGACATGCATAGATATTGTGAGAGAACAAGTTTAGAATTGTAGAACAAGCTGATGTTATGGAAAATGTTGAATTCTTATGCTTTTTTTTCATAATGTGGCATTAATAATTTGGCATAAAACAAAATTACTATAAATGTCCTTTGATCAGAAAGATTAGGGGTCTTTCATGCAATTATTGTCAATAATCCAAATTAATCCATTGACAAACTCATGGATCATATTTGTCAAAAGGGAGGTGCACATTTTCAGTATGGTATGAGGAAATTAGAACACAAACTTCTTGATTACATTACCCTAAGCCACATGGCCAGTCATTTCACTCAGGGATGCACAGGAAAGTTAACCCATAATGCCCAATAGTGGTTTTATTATATCCTCTAACCCCTGATGTGCCAATTGTCTTAAATCAAATTACTAATATTCTTTCTTGTTTTCAGTGGTCTTCTTTCACATTATTGACAGCAGAAGCTGAAGAAATCCCTCTCACTATTCCAGAATCCTTCTCTGGGTTTTGAGCACAAGCCTTCATAGCTGAAAGAATGTGGGAGGGTTGGCTGAGTTAATTCAGAAAGTAGTCTAGAAGAAAATATATTATTTATCATGTGTTGCATGGGAAAATGTAAAGATCTGAGATGTGCAACAGACTCTTCAAAATATCTAGGTGCAGAGTACAATTTTTACTTTTTCATGACTAGTCAGTTGCTTTCCTTTTCTCTTTGTAGAACAGCAATAGATGGCTTAGGTTGCATTTTATTATTCCAGTGTATTATCCTTTCAGCCATCTATGTGTTAAGGAGACAGGCATTTGCTAGGATTAAGACCAGGGGTCTCAAACTCAAATTACCACAAGGGCCGCATGAGAACTAGTGCATTGGCCCGAGGGCCGCATCACTGACCCCGCCCCCTTGCTGCCCTCGGCCCCGCCCCCACTCCACCCCTTCCATTAGGCCTCGCCCCTTCTCTGCCCCTTCTCCGCCTCCTCCCCTGAACGTGTGGCTCCCCGCTCCTCCCCCCTTCCTCCCAGAAACTGTGAAGCTGCCAGACAGCTGTTCTGGTGGCAGGAACTGCCTGGGGGTAAAAATAGAACCTTGGAGCAGCGCAGAGGGAACGGGGATCTTAGCGATCTTAGCAGCCACAGAATGTAACTGGGGGTGGGGGTGAGGGGAGTTGGCGGCCACAGAAGGTAACTGGGGGGGCGGGGATGAGGGGAGTTGGCGGCCATAGGACGTAACTGGGAGGGGGGTCAGGGGGAGCCTGGCGGCCCGCATCTTTCCCCCCCCTCCTCCCCTGTGTGCGCACTTCCCACTCCCTCCCAGAAACTTCAGAATGTAACTCGGCGGGGGGGCGCGGGGAGCCTGGCGGGCCGCAGGGAAGCGCTCCGCAGGCCGTGTGTTTGAGACCCCTGATTAAGACTGTTGATAAAATGTGGTGTTTTAGACAGGGAGTAGGGGAAACTGAGTGGGGGAAATGCAGTCATGTTAGAAATGAGGAATGTAAGTTCCAAAGTTATCTTTTACAAGCATGCCCAAAAGTTCATTTGGGGACTGGCCTCAGGCTGAGATGCTGTACTCGAACTTGGTCATCGTGGTGAAGGATTTTGGGTGGGAAGAAAGTGGAATGCCTAATAAGCCTTGAGGAAAGAAGAAGTTGTGGAGTCCCAAGCTGCACAGATATTCCTAGGATACCACAAGAACACAAAAGAAAAGAGGCCAGATGAGCCAGAAGGTCAAATGAGCAAACCTGCTTGAAGAGCACTCATGGATGCATTAGATCAACTGTTTAAAAACACTAGAAGATATTTGGGGACATTCCCATGGTCTGCTTCAGATCCTGAAGGGAAGTTTGCTCTGTCACAGAATTCATTTATATATATTAAAGGGTGTAGATGAAACAGCTACATGGCAGTTGGAGAGTTCAGTTGGAGATTGGTCTTGAGCTGAGAGATGATTTTCCACCAGTAGAGTTGCCAATTCTTGTGAATTTATTGCAAGGCTTGAGATCTTTGATGTTTTCTCTTAAGCCCCAGCAGATAGAGTCGTATTATTTTATGAGAATCTCAACTTTATTTATTTATTCATTATTTTATTTTAGAAAAGGCAAGTTTCTGGCTCTCTTGGCTCCAGAAAAAAGACTGAAATGAAGTGCACACCCAAAGCCTTGCAAACCAGAGGGCAAATAATAAGGACCCAAAATGTGTTTTTGTTTGTCCACCTCATGGTTTTTAAGCCCATCTCCTGATTGTTTGGGGCCTGACTTGTGATGTTTTTTGAATGCTTGTGTTAAGTAACATTTCATCTCAATCACGGTGGTGGAATTATTTTGTGTGGGAAGAACTTAGAGTAGCTCATAAGTCTCGAGGAAAGGGTGTGTGGGATTCCAGACTGCCCAACGCCTCCAAGGATATCACAGGAAGGAAATGTATTCCCAAAGTTCAGGTGATTGGAGCAATCCTGCCTGAGGAGTGAAGAGTAGAGTGTTCAGATTATGGTTTTATTTAAATTAATAGGTCTTGTGGGTGCTCAGCACCACTGAAAGAGTCTGCATTGTGGCTGGCCATACATTCTTTCATCAAAACTGGCTTTTTGATGGAAAATTGGGTTTTCGACTAAACAAAATTTGCAACAAAAAGTTCCTCTCTATGAAAAAAAACAACAAAAAATGAATATCTGAAAACTAGAAATTATGATGCTGTAATTCAGTTTCCTCTTGTCCCCAGTCTGCAGCAATTCAATTTCCTCTTGTTCCCAGTCTACTCTATCTGCTGGGCTTGCCAGCTGGACTACATCCCTCAGGATGCACCATAATCAGGGACTCATGATGCAATTGTCTCCCTTCACCAAGAGGGGAGTTCAGAGTGTATTCTTGGACAATGGTTCTCAAACTTTTTTTGTTTTGTGGACCACTTGAAAATTGCTGAGGGTCTCGGCGGACCACATGATGATCTTTCCAAATGTTGTTTGCACCATTACCTAACTATTGTAAAGCGCTTCGGATAAAAGCGCTATATAAAAAACAACAATAATTAATGTTTTTTTGTTCTACGAATAAAAGCACACAACTCCTATTTTAATATCAGTAATCTTACCTTTCTAATGCGATGGATGTGCCCTCTCTCCCCCCGCCACAGAAGCCCCCGAGCTGGGGCTGGGAAGGAGGGCCATCTCTCCCCGGCAGCCTCAGCCCTGGAGCTGGGGAAAGTCACCTCTTTCTCTGGCCACCACAGCCCTGCTCATCCCAAATTTCCCTCCACTCCCCACTCCCTATTCCTCCCAAGGCCACCACCTCACCTTACATGTGCGTCTTCTCCAGGGTCCAGGCACCTAATTAGTGGAGCCACGCCTGTGCAACTCCACTAATTAGGTGGGTGGCCCTTCATTCTTTCATGTGTGGCCACCCAGGCGTGCACCTTAGAGGGAACTATCCACGGACCACCTGAATGGAGCTCACGGACCACTGGTGGTCCATGGACCACAGTTTGAGAACCTCTGGTCTAGGTGATTCATCCACACAACTCCTGTTAATTTTAATTACAGTTGTGTATCTAAATCCCCATAACTTCTTTGAAAAACCTCAACCCTTAACTTTTGCATTGTCTCATTTTTTGTGTTTTTTGTCCTTAAAACATGCTCCCCTAAAGTCAGTAGCAAGCTCCTATTGACTTAAGTGGGAATAGGAGTAAGCCATTTAGCTATGCAACTTTTAACAGTATTGTGTAAATAATATTAGCTATTAGCTATTTAGCTAATGCAACTTCATTAACATGTTTAATGCTTTAGGTATCATTACCAAAAAAAAGGAATAATTCAGGTAAATATTGAGCACAAACAGTGCAAAACCAGGTCTGCTGGTCGAATATGCAAACTGAACAAAGCTGTAACAGTGTATCAATCTATCATTAAAACAAGGTGTGTGTCAATCCAAGCCTGTAAGGCCATAAAAAACTGAAATGTGAAACAATCAGGAACGGTAAGGAAGCCTGATCCAGTGACCATTGAAATGAACAGGAGCCTTTCTGTAGACATCAATGGGCGTTGGAGCAGGCTCAGAGACAGGTGCAGTTGTGGAAGCAATTAGGAGAATTCCAGGAACATTAATATCAGAACTAGGAGGTGGCTGAGAAAATGTAGTAGCATTCTTGAAGATGCACGAACTGAGGAGTGGTCCTCATAGGGACCTGTGCAATGACAGGGGTTGCTGAAGAGGAGGGAGCAGTTTCAGATTCACTATGGCATCGTCTGTGGTGTATTGGGGCCTGACAGGACTGGGGATGAGGATTCCACCCTCCCTTCACAATCCGATGTCCAAGTCAGGTGAGGTGAGTATGGTAGTTCTACAGCTATCCCCATTTGAAGGAGCATCTTCTTAGGAGGGGGAGCAACTCCTTGACCATTGAGCTTTCTTGGGGTATGTCTACACTACGGTACTAGTTCGATTTCTGTGAAACCGAACTTGTGAACCCGATATTTCCATGTC
Organism: Chelydra serpentina; assembly: GCA_037349315.1. Lineage (NCBI taxonomy): Eukaryota > Metazoa > Chordata > Testudines > Chelydridae > Chelydra > Chelydra serpentina. Next base: position 27,790,413 of record JBAIAC010000002.1, on the reverse strand, counting down.
GATTGTTCGAATCCACACCAGGGATGTTTATTCGAATGTCCGAGTCCACAGTAGGGGGGCAAGCGTCGACATTGCAAGTGGTGCACTGTGGGTAGCTATCCCACAGTTCCCGCAGTCCCGCCTGCCCACTGGAATTCTGGGTCTAGCCCCCAGTGCCTTGTGGGAACGAAATTGTGTCAAGGGTCGGTATACGTACATTTCGTCACTCGACCCACACTTCCGCCTTCCCTACGTGAAAGCGCCGGCGGGGAATGAATTCGCGCCCTTTTCCTGTGGCTGATAGCTCGGACGCCACTGGACAGTGAGCATGGAGCCCTCCGCGATTATCGCAGATGTTCTGTCCGTAGCCAACAACTCGCGCCTTATAGCGCACCTTTTCCAGACTCTGTTGCAGAGAAATCGGGAGAGGAGACAACGTAATCTCCGGGAGTACTTAAACTTTGAAAGGGGCATTGATCTCTTGCAAAGCGCTGGACCCCGGACCCTAGAGATCATGGTGGCAATGGGTCATGTTGATCCCGTGGAACGGCGATGCTGGGCAAGGGAAACAAGCACTGACTGGTGGGACCGCATAGTGATGCAGGTATGGGATGAGTCCCAGTGGCTGCGAAACTTTCGGATGCGTAAGTGCACTTTTATGGAACTTTGTGAGTTGCTGTCCCCTGCCCTGAAGCGCCAGGACACCCGGATGCGAGCTGCCCTCACTATCCAGAAGCGAGTGGCCATAGCCCTGTGGAAGCTTGCAACCCCTGACAGCTACCGGTCAGTAGCGAACCAATTTGGAGTGGGCAAGTCTACCGTGGGGGTTGCTGTGATGCAGGTAGCCCGTGCAATCGTTGACCTGCTGCTCCACAAAGTAGTGACCCTGGGAGACGTGCAGGCGATCATAGATGGCTTCGCTGCAATGGGATTCCCAAACTGCGGTGGGGCCATAGATGGGACACACATCCCTATCCTGGGACCGGAGCACCAGGGCGGCCAGTATATTAACCGGAAGGGCTATTTTTCTATGGTTCTGCAAGCACTAGTGGACCACAAAGGACGTTTTACAAACATCAATGTTGGGTGGCCAGGAAAGGTTCATGATGCTCGTGTTTTCAAGAACTCTGGTCTGTTTAGACGCCTGCAACAGGGGGTTTATTTCCCCGATCACAAAATCACTGTTGGGGAGGTGGAGATGCCAACAGTGATCCTGGGGGACCCTGCCTACCCGCTAATGCCATGGCTCATGAAGCCATACACGGGAGCCCTGGACACTGAAAAGGAACTCTTTAATTACCGCCTGAGCAAGTGCAGAATGGTGGTGGAGTGTGCCTTTGGCCGTCTCAAGGCAAGATGGCGAAGCTTACTTACTCGCTCCGACCTCAGCCCTAAAAATATCCCCATTGTGATTGCGGCGTGCTGTGTGCTCCACAATCTGTGTGAGATCAAGGGGGAGACATTTATGCAGGGCTGGGAGGTTGAGGCAAATCGACTAGCAGCAGATTACGCTCAGCCAGACACCAGAGCCATTCGAAGATCACAGCGGGAGGCGGTCCGCATCCGTGAAGCTTTGAAAGCTCGCTTCCAGACAGAGCGGGTTAACCATTGACTGCTACACTTCCGTAAACAGATACTGGACCTACCCCTGTCCCTTTACACATGTCCCGTTGCCCATCCTCCCATTACCAACCGCCTTCCCCCTCCTTGGATCAACGCTGTAAAGTCACAGTAAAGGAAAGATTTTTTTGTTTGAACGTGTTCCTGTACTTCTTCTTGGGTAATGATTATCACCGTGTAGGCATACGGCGGTTGGGGGGAGGTTTGGTTGGGGGACACTTCCCTTCAAAGGGGAAGCTGTTGATCCTGCCCAAAGCGCAGTGCCAAGAGGTGTTCCGCTTGCTTAAAGGGACCATCAACCTCTTCTAATCCCATGTGTGTGTGGTGGTGTCTATGTGCCTTGTACGTATTGAGTATCGCCCAAGGGATCACACAGTGCATTGATCTATCCAGCAGGCTACTGTCAGCCGCAAAAGATCAGCGACCACCCTCCCCAAACATACAGTGCACCACCCAACCCCCAACCCCACGTTTAGAACGTAGAAACCAGCACAACGAAGGAAAGGTGTGCTTAATGCATGCAATGTGTACTGTGCTTGTCACTTCAGCAGTTAACCTGTCTGCACCCTCGTTTGTGCTCCCATTCTCTGCACTTAAAAACCATGTTAACCACTACCCAGAGATACAAACTGTCCCGTTTAAAACACTCAGGGAAACATTGGTGAACCAAAAAACAAGATTTATTCAACAAAACAGTAACTTCACATGGAACCTGGGAAGGGAGGTGCTCAGGGGTGCTGCTGGATGGAGAGGAGGGAAAAGTCTATGGTTTTGGGAATGACAGCCTTCTGCTGTTGCAGCGGTCTGCAGGGGTGGATTGAGTATTTCCACGCACCCTGGCTCCCCTTGTCCTAGTGACTTTTGGGGAGGAAGCCACTGGACTTGGTGGCGGGGGAGGGCGGCTTGAAAGAACATACAGAGGCGCTCTTTCCTCATGTCTCCTGTCCTGGAGAATATCCACCAGGCGCCGGAGCGTGTCTGTTTGCTCCCTCATGATTCCCAGCATTGTTTGGGTCGCCTGCTGATCCTCCTGCCGCCACCTGTCCTCGCGCGCTTCAGCCCTCTGCTCCCGTTCCCTGGCTGCTCGCTCGTACCGTGCGAAGTCCTCTCTGCGCTGTGCCGCCTCCCTCTGTGACAGCATCACTAATTCCGAGAACATGTCGTCCCTGGTTCTCTTTTTGCGCCACCTTATCTGGACTAGGCCATGGGTGGGAGAAGCACGGGTTGGGTGGGAGACACTCACAGCTGTGGGATAAATGAAAGGGAGTGAATTCCTCAGACAGATACTTTTTCAAGAACAATGACCATACTCTTTCACCGTGAATAGGACCAAAGACAGTGCCTATCACATGTACACGTACTACAAGGTCAAATAATATGCCTTAAGGCTGAGTGAGTGTCTAGGGTCCCGGTATACGGATCCCAGAGGCCTTTCCGTACACAGAAAATCACCTCTCTGAAAACCATGGTAAGCTGCTTACTTACGACTGCTGTGAGATTGCTTCACAGCACTGCTCTACTCCCATGTCTCCCTCAGTGTTCCTGGCGGCGGTCAGTAGCTGCTGCTGGCCAAACCGGTAATCTACGGCGGCTGTCCTAACCCCCCCCCTGTCAGCGTTGCCGCTGCAGGGAACCAAAAATGCCCGCGAACCGCTCAGCGTGAACGGCTCGCCTACCCTTCCCCCCCCCTCAGCGTGGCCGCTCCAGGGACCCAAAAATGGCCGCGAACCGCTCTGCGTGAACGGCTCGCCTACCCTTCCCCCCCCTCAGCGTGGCCGCTCCAGGGAACCAAAAATGCCCGCGAACCGCTCAGCGTGAGCGGCTTGCCTACCCTTCCCCCCCCTCAGCGTGGCCGCTCCAGGGACCCAAAAATGGCCGCGAACCGCTCTGCGTGAACAGCTCGCCTACCCTCCCCCCCCTCCGCGTGGCCGCTCTAGGCAATGTAAAATGCCCGCGAACCGCTCAGCGTGAACGGCTCGCCTACCCTCCCCCCCCTCAGCGTGGCTGCTCTAGGGAATCAAAAATGCCCGCGAACCGCTCAGCATGAACGGCTCGCCTATCCTATCCCCGGTTTAGCGTTGCCGGTCCCTGGGACTGTCACTTCCCGCGCACCAATATGCACTACTGGTTTTGCTCCCGAGCCCCTACCACCACGCGGTAACGTAAACTGCCGGGTGTCTGTCTGTAAGGGGAAAAGGAAGCATGCAGTATACTAATTATACTACTCATTCGAACCAGGACCCCATGACTGATATCACTCTGATGAGGATTACGGAGACAGAGAAAATCTGCATGCTGAGTCAATGCAAGCAAACCCCGGGGCCGTATGCTGCCATGCTATGCAAGGCAATGATACCAGAGTACCTGCTGCTCGCATGGCGCGGGAAAGTATCCTACCATGGAGGAGACAATAAGGCAGCTCTCCCAGTGAACGTGCTAAACAAGCTATCGCTGTACCTTCAAGACAGCTTCTCTGAGATCTCTGCTGGTGATTACACCTCTATCCCCATACATATTGACAGACTTTTTGAATAGTTGCACGGGAAAGCGACTCCAAGGTGAAGCGCATAAGGCCAATGAAGACACAGTTACAGAGCGCTAACACACCATAACTATTGTATTGAAAATAAATGTCTAAAACACTGACCTGATGATCCCTCTCCTGATTCCTGGTCAGGAATGCTGCCTTGGGAGTGTTCGAAGGGCAGCGCAGTCAGGGTCAGGAATAGTTCCTGGCTGTCGGGGAAATCTCCAGGGTGACCGCTTTCGATTGCCTCGTCCCCCTGCCCTCCTTCCTCTTCTTCGCCGTCAGCGAAAACCTCCTCCGATGTGTCCGTAGAATGGACCCCGTCATCGGTGTCCACGGACACTGGTGGGGTAGTTGTTGCCGCACCACCGAGCATGGCGTGCAGTGCCTCGTAAAATCGGCAAGTCTGAGGCGCTGAGCCGGAGCGTCCGTTGGACTCTTTGGTCTTTTGGTACGCCTGACGTAGCTCCTTGATTTTGACGCGGCACTGCGTAGCATCCCGGCTGTACCCTCTCTCCGTCATAGCCTGTGAAATCTTCTCGTAAATTTTTGCATTCCGTCTTTTTGAACGGAGCTCGGCTAGGATGGATTCATCGCCCCACACAGCGATGAGATCCAAAACCTCACGATCACTCCATGTTGGAGCTCTCTTTCTATTCACCGATGGCATCGAAACCACCGCTGTAGAGCTCTGCATCATTGCCAATGCTGCTGAGCTCGCCACTATGTCCAAAGAGGCAATGTGATTCAAAATGGCCACAGAGGAAAAAGTATTCAAATTTTCGCGGGGATTTCTCTGAGTGGCAGGTCAGAGCATCCGAGTACACAATACTGCCCTGAGCGTCCACCGAGTGGTGCACTGTGGGATAGCTCCCGGAGCTATTAGCGTCGAATTCTGTCCACAGTACCTCGCATTCGACATGCCCATTTCGATTTTGGCGCTACTCCCCTCGTCAGGGTGGAGTACCGAAATCGATTCAAGGAGCCCTTAATGTCGAAATAAACTGCTTCCTAGTGTGGACGGGTGAGGGATTAAATCGAGTTAACGCTGATAAATTCGACATAAAGTCCTAGTGTAGACCTGGCCTTGGTGTCTGAAATGGGGAAGTCACTTAACCCCATCCACGCCTTAGTTTCTCCAACTGTGTAGTGTCCTGCTGCCTCCCCTGCCCCCCTCAGGAAAAGTCTCCCTCCTCAAGAAAAGGCTCTGGCAGGGGGAGGCAGTGGGGAAAGGCTGAGCTAGAAAAGGCTGCCTCTCCACTGCCAGAGCCTTTCATTACAGTAGGAAAAGACTCCAGCAGCAAGGAAAGGCTCTGCCAGCTCCCTGCTGCTGGAGCATTTATGTTGCAAGGGGAAAGGCGCTGCCAGCAGGGAGGGAGTGGGGAGAGGCTCAGTGCTGCTTAGCTCTTTCCCAGCTACCTCCCCTCTGCCAGAGCCTTTCACTGACACGTGTAGCTATCCATCACAGTGTGGCCACAGCCTCCTTTTCACTACAGCATGTAGTTATGGGTACAGTACAGGCCGCAGCCAGCAGTGTGTAGTGTAGATGTAGCCTTAGTCTCACAATAACAGAAATGGCCACTGCTACTTTGGGTGAAATCCTGGCTCTAGTCAAGTCAATGGCAAAAATCCCATAGATCTGGGACACCCTCTGTTATTATTTAGATGTCTTTAAAAAACGTAGAGAGACAAGGTAATATCTTCCCCAGACGTGAGGAAGAGCTCTGTGTAGCTCGAAAGCTTGTGCCTCTCTCACCAAGAGAAGTTGGTCCAATGAAAGATATTACCTCACCTCCTTCTCTCTCTAATATCCTGGGACCAAAATGGCTACACTTTAAAAAAATTGTCACTTGGGTTTACATTTGCTAGAGCTGGTCAGGAAAATGGTCAATTTTTCTGCTGAAAATTGTGATCTTGCAGAAAAAAATCAGTTCCCCAAAATTTTGATTCAGATATGCCTCTGCAGCACCTCACGGAAGTTGTAGTTCAAGTGTCTAGTATTTGTTCACACACACACACACACACACACAAAGTGAAAAAAATAAAAGTTTGCAGGATGAATGAAATAAACACCACCACAGTGTCTCAGATGCAGTAGAGCAACAAAAAGCTTTTTTGCTTTGCCCAGCTGCAGTTATTCAGCTTTCCAATGACCCTTCCACTTCGGCGGCTTCCGCCAAGGGATGTTTGTTTGTTTATTTCTATATGGATGTACACATGATGCACACTCAGGATTGAATCTGCTTTGGATGTTCCCTCTTTAGATGCAAACTTTTTTACAGATGGGTAGTTTAGCCAATCTCTTTCTCTGAATTACAGGAGCTAGTTAAATGACGTTTACCAGTATTCCAAACTCCTTGTTTACCCTTGAGCAAAATTTTCTTTTAGCCAGAGTTGGCAAATGTTAAGTTCAGTAGCTATATTTAAGTATTTTATGACATACAAGGGCTTCACTTCAGTACCTGCTCCTGTTATTTCTGAGTCACATGCAGATTCCTAAAATCCTGCATGAGGAGCCTGATACAAAACCAATTGAAACCAATAAACTCTCATTAATTTCAATGGGCTATGAAACAGATCATAAACCTTGAAGGTATATTTGCATTTTTAAAGTAATCTATCATTTCTAAGCACCACCTTTCCACACCTGTAAGGTTGGTCCTTCATTAACCTTGCCATCTTTCACTGACAATCCTAGCCGTCAATACTAATAACCATAGCAGGAACTTTATTAAACCTACCTTCTTTGTTTCTCTCAAATTACGTTGTCTCTTTTCTGGAGGGGGCCAGGATGTCTCACTATCTAACACTCTTCACAGGCAGAAAAGGCACAATCATTAGGGCTGGCTAAACCAGTCTTGCAAAAATGAGATCCAGCTTAACCCTTTGCCCAACTCTGAACCCTATCCAACTTGTGATGTTTGGATAATTTCCAAAAAGGGATACTTTTATCAATGAGTGCAAACATGAATGTGGTCCACCCTTTTCCTTTCAGTGACCTTCTCAGTAGGCCTCTGTCTTCTTTTCCTACCGCAAACCCTCCAATAAGCTCCAGCTGCTCCTCTGTCCCGTGAGCTTTCTGTAAATGTCTTTTTCATCTTGATGTTGTTTTTCACTTTGGCACTGCTAAACAGGAATTTAAGCACAACTCATATTTAGGACATGCTTTAAGGATGCCACCCAATATGACTTTCATGTCAAGTGATAATATGAACTCTGTGTGGAAAGAGAAGAAGAGGATGACCTAAAGAAACATCACACAGAACAATAAAGAAGCCAAATCCATCAACATGACACTCAGTAGCCAGAAAAGAGCAGCACAAGACTGAAATAAATGGCAGAAACTGGTGGATGCCCTCTGCATCTGAAAGTGTGGGAGGATAAAGGAAAAAGAAGAGGCAATCAATATTTTTTCATATATATGAGGAAATACCCCCAAAGCACAACATAAATACAGTGCACAATTTTCCCTAGAACACATTAAACACATTCAACAGGTTTTGCTTTTTACATTTTCACTGTCACAAAATAATGTTTCCACAAGGAAGATGATGATGCATGCCTCACTTGAGCTTGTTTTCTGACATCACTAGTGAGTTGGATATTACCTTCCAATGCTGTGCTGTAATAAGCAGCAGGCTTCAGGATCTTGTCACACTATACAAAAAGATTTGTTTTTCATTGTGAGCATCCCCTTTGGGAGGGAAATATGAGATGAAGGAACATGTCACCAGATCAATAGCTGACACCAACAAAAAGAGAAGCCTGCACTAGTCCTGCCGGGCCACAGATGCAATTATAGGCACTAGAGGAAAGAAGATGAATATTATAGAGAGATTGCATATAATAACAGAATATATCTCCAATCCCCTATGCAGCCAGTGATCAGATATTTATTCAGAGGTAATAGCTGTAGTAATTTTTAAATTTCTATTTAATACAGTGGAAGCAGAACACTAAGATTTAGTCCATGTCTTTCCGTTGAAAGAAAATTTGAAAAGCCACATTCCAAAGGCAGCCAAGCAGCCTATTATAATACTATTTGAACACCTTAAACACAGTTGGTATCCATTATGACATGTAATATAACAAGCAAACAAAGAGAACGCTGCACAAGGACTTACACATTTTTTTTTAAATACAGAAGACCTGATTTCTGTAAACAACCCCCTAAAGGTACTCTCTACCAATAGCAGTCCACTGAAAAATAGATAAGGTTCTCATTATGTATCCTCCATGTCTTGATCATAATTTCTATCATGGTTGACATTCTGGTCCAGTTATATCAGGTACATTCTGTGTAAGTCCTTTAGAAGACTGGGATAAAGCTCTGCCTGAATATGGGATCATTTTGCCTTGGGGGGAGAGTTAGTTAAAGTGCACATAGTTCAAGGTGGATTTCAAGTCAGATTCTGCAGTGCTGGGACATTTTAGAAGAAATAGTTTTGAATCAAAGAGAGCTCAAAAGGAATTAAATTAGTTCTTTTATGTCTGGATTTTTTCCAGAACCAGCAACACAAATTACATTCTAAAACAGATGGCTAAATATAACAACACAGTATTACATTGAAAAGCAATAACTCAATCAATACAATTAATACTATTATGTAATGCATTTTGTGTTGCTTAATTATAAGGATTCCCCCCCCCCCCCCCACACACACAGTTTTAGTGGAATTTATAAGGAGGTGTGGTTTTTTGTAAGGATTTTGGTTGAACAATTTATGTAGTTCTATTTGCCTTGATTTTGTTGCATTTTAAATGTTTGTACAGTACCTAAGATGCCTCTTCTTGATAATTGTTTAATGCTATTTTAAATATAATAGTATCCTTGTGTGTTATATTCTGAGCAGCTCTTTGCATAACACACGGCGAAATTCATGATTTTTTTTGAGGTGCTGCAAAAATTTACTTTCTTTGTCCTAAAATATGTTTATATCCTTTCTTCAGATAATTGGTTATCATGAGAAAAGAAAGACGTTTATTTATAAAATATTGTGTTAGCACATAACTAACAGTGTTAAACCTTGGGATGTCTCCTCTTCATCGGAAATGTGAGGAAGAGCTCCCAAAAAGCTTGGGTACAACTAGAGTTGGTCAAATTATCCGTGAATACATTTTCCAATGAATTTAGCTCTTATTCCATTTGTGAATTGTTGATTTTTACAAGAGTATTCACTAATCATTATGGTTTCATGAACAGTTTTGCTGTGAACAACTCTCAGCCTAGGGGGTTATTTTTAAGCTTTTCACTTTGTCTACTAGCAATTTAATATTAGTGGCATCTGACTAGTTAAATTAGTCACATGGTATTTTTTTTCTGTTTCCTGACTGGACAACTGAAACTTTTGTTTTGTTTTTATTTTTAGAAATGGAAGATAATGTATGACAAATATTAAATAATCGATTGCAAATAACTAACATCTGTTCATCCCTTGTGCACATGCAAATATGTACATTCATATAAAGAAAATTAATGAATAGGCAAAGACCATTAATAAAAATAATAGGCAAAATGAAATGGCCAATGTATTACCTTGATCATACTGTTTATTTGTTGTATTGCTCTCCTACACTCTGTTTTGTCTACTTAGGTCTGGTCATGGTGGGTGGGAAAGGGTATTTTTATTGGATAGTCACGGAACCCAATAGAGAGATGGGTATGAAAGGACAGTGTTGTTATGTGGCAGCTGCTGGGGTTTTTAGAACCCAGATCTACATTATTATTTATAACACTGCAAACAATAGATGGAGAAATAAGAGGATATGCGAATGAGGGTTACAAAGAGTGACCCTCAAAAGAAACTTGCAGGTTTTGGTAGGGTGGAGTGACTGTTTTCCCCATTAATTGAACTCTGCAGGGTTCATTGAGCATGTAATCAGCAACTTCTGCATGAACATCCTATCATATTTAACTGGGATGAAACCAAGGAAACCAGGAACAGCAGTTAGGGACTTCCATCTCACTTTTGGTGTTGGTGCCAGAGTCACATAGGATTAAAAATAGGAAATGAGGGATGGTGTTTTGGTGTGTGCACATGGGGTGAAATTCATCACTGAGCAGACAGTCAGCAAAAGGCCTATGTGTGACTCAATGGCCAATGGGTGTTATGTGCCCCTTACTGTGCCCAATTCACAGCTGTCACTAGTCCTGTAACTAGAGAAATTATTTTGACATTTGGCTTATTTGTTGGAAAACGTAGTTTTGGTTAATGCGAAACCATTCACAAATTCATGTTAAGTTCTCTGAAGAGTTTCAGTTGGACCAAATATATCATCATGTTTTGGAAATGCCCAAACTAAATGTTTCATTTTGACCCAACTCAAAATTTAGCATTTTGATTTTGAGAAATCTGATGAAAGCAAAGGAGGATTAGATTCAGAAAACAGAGGATGAAAACTCCTCCCTTATAACTTTTAGCCCAGTGGTTAGGGAATTCACCCAGGATGTGGGAGAATCCCCAGTTCAATTCCCCTCTCTGCTTGGCCAAGGGGTGGGTTTTTGACTTGGGTCTCCCACTTTACAGGAGAATGCCCTAGCCCCTGGGGCCATGGGAAATTCTGTAAGGGTCTTTCACAGTCTCTCCTGCTGAAACTGTTCCACCTTTTATAAATAGTCATTGTAGCAGGGACTTGAATTTGGGTCTCCAACATCTTGACTTCCTACCAGACTCTAGATTCATTTTCATGCCCTTTCCTTAGCCCAATGAATATTTCTATTTTACCAGAAACTACATTTTGATTTTGATTTTTCAGAATTGGCATTAAACCAAAATATTCATTATTTGCCCATCTCAAGCTGTCACATCGGCACCCCAGCCTATTTGAGCTCTGTGATTGGGCTAAGTGGTGCATGGGCCATCTTGGGGCTCTCTTCACAGAGATGAGATTCATTTAAGATGCAGTGCGCTTTATGGCTGCATAGGACAAGGCTGCCTCCTCCTGCGGTGCTACATTGCTGTCCACGGCAATATTCCCCACAGAGTTAATCTATTTGCTTGGTGTTGAGTGTTGACTAGTGCTGGGAGAGTCATTTTAATTTAGTGAGAATAACCAGTTCCAGAGTTTCCCTTCCCAGTGCCCTTTTAGTTCAAATTGGTGTATTGCCGCTGAATGCACTGCTCACAGATGGTGTTTAAGTGCTTAATGGCTTTCAGAAGATAGAGATGTGTTGAGTCTGGTGGAAGATTACAGTTTTCCTCCAGATAAAGCAAATGTCCTTGGGGATATTTTCTGTGCGCAGGTGGAAAAAGGGTTCAAATACAGGGTGCTCTTGTAGTAGAACCAAGACTCAATACAGTACATTGTGACTATTAGCTTCAATGAAAATGTTTTTCATATTGTTTCTTCAGAACTTCTCGAGATGTTTTAGTGTGGTTTTCTCTCCTAGGACATTTCTCTTTCTCTCGCTCGCTCCTTTTTTTCCCTCCTCGGCTCAGATGGGGTTGAAAATGAATTTGTTCTATGTTGTAAGATTCTTCTGCGGTATCTAACCCTTCACTTTTATTTCTCATGCAATAAGTTTAGTATTGGTAGAGGCAAAACAAAACAAAACCAAACCTCTGAGCAGTTCTGTAGGTTGTGCCTCTGGGTGTGGCCACAATTTATCCTGTAGCTTCACCCTCCTAAATCCATTGTACTCTTTTCTTGTTCTTTCATGGTCTCGTTTGTTTGTTTGTTTGTTTGTTTGTTTGTTTGTTTGTTTGTTTGTTTAAAACCATTAGAGGGGAGGGAGGATGGGCAGAGCTAATTTTATTCTCTTACTTGTTGACTCACCCAGCCGTGTCATTGGGTCCAGATAAATGCCCCAGCCCTTTGTTCATTTCTACAATGAAACTTAAACTAGTACTACTGAAAAGTTCTGAAATATGCAGTAATGTGTCTCCATTTGTTTTTTGGTTCCCTTCCAGAGCTGGAACCCAACATGCTGAAATACTTTGAGTATTTGTTCTTGTAAGATTTCCAGCCAGCTTTTTCAAATCCAGAGGTAAAGAAAATTCAGCTAGTCTTTGGATAAGCAACATTTTAGTTGCCTATGCAAGCTCCAGAGATGCCTATGCCAAACATAATTTTTGCATTGTCAGTGTCAGATGTAGTTCAAAGCTGATACTACAGAGAATTCTTTCCCAGGTACTTGCCTGGAGGGTCTTGCCCACATGAATAAATGGAGTGCCATATTTGGGGTTGGGAAGGAATTTTTCCCTTGGTCAGATTGGCAGAGACCCTGAGGTTTTTTTTGCCTTCCTCTGCAGCATGGGGCAAGGGTCATTTGCAGGTTTAAACAAGAGTAAATGTTGAATTCTCTGTAACTTGAAATCTTTAAATCATGATTTGAGGACTTCAGTAGCTCAGCCAGAGGTTATGGGTCTATTTCAGAAGTGGGTGAGGTTCTGTAGCCTGCAATGTGCAGGAGGTCAGGCGAGATCAGGGGTGGCCAACCTGTGGCTCTGGAGCCACATGCGTCTCTTCAGAGGTTAATATGCGGCTCCTTGAGGCACCGACTCCGGGGCTGGAGCTACAGGCACCAACTTTCCAATGTGCTGGGCGGTGCTCACTGCTCAACCCCTGGCTCTGCCATGGGCCCTGCCCCCACTGCACCCCTTCCCACCTCCTCCCCTGAGCCTGCCATGCCCTCGCTCCTTGCCCCCTCTCCCCCGAACCTCCTGCACACCACAAAACAGCTGATCGGGAGGTACGGGGAGGTGCTGATCAGCAGGGCTGCCAGTGAGCGGGAGGTGCTGGAAGCGGTGGGGGGGAGCTGATGGGGGGCTGCTGACATATTACTGTAGCTCTTTGGCAATGTACATTGGTAAATTCTGGCTCCTTCTCAAGCTCAGGTTGGCCACCCCTGAGATAGATGGTCACAATGGTCCCTTCTGACCTTAAAGTCTATGAGTCTATGTTAAAAATCCCACTGATATTCTAGGTCCAGCAAGTCCCCAATAACAAAGTTAGGATGATGTGTTTTATTTTGGCTCATGGCCAGGCACTTGATGCAACCGGACCTGTGTTATTGCAATTTCAGTCTCTGCTGCCTACTAGCTCTGTTCTTGTGGTCTGACGGAATATTGAACCTTGTAGGAAACCTGCCCTTTGTAGCAATTCTGCAGAGGTTCCTAGTAAGTTTCAGTAGTTTGGCAGAGTGGGTGATGCCAGGTGCATTCACATACTATTGTAAGGTGCATTTAAATGAATCAAAACAAATCTGGTATGTGTAATCGGCTTATCTTCTTTTTCTAGGGTTTTGGGGTTTGGCATTGTTTTGGCAGGTTTTTTTTACCACTGCAGGCACAACTGAGTATAAGCCTGCTGTGATTTCCAGCATTCCTTCCATACCATGACTCCTACTTTTTCAACAATTTGGAGCATAAAATCCCCACTTCTGCAGGCATTTTCATTTAACGGAAATACTTAATGCCCCTTTCTCTCTTCTGCCTCCTATCTCTAAATGCAGCCATAGATCAAGCTTCAATCAATCCTTGCCTCCCAATAATCTGTGTTCAGATTATAACATCATGAATGATGAAGGCTCATTATGAACATAGACTTTGATTTTAGCTGCCTGATCGATGCTCACAAAGTCAAGCATTTTAAACGTGGCTGTACTCTGAAAAGCAACTATGTAAAAATGATGACTTCTTCAGCATATTGTCTCCCTATTTGTATTCAGAGCCTTCTCTGCTTAATATAAAGGCAGACAGAAAAGTAATATTTTACCTGGGAGCCTAGAAGGTAGAGCACCAATCTGGGAGTCTGAAGATGTGGGCATTCTTCTCAGCTCTGCCACTGGCCTGCTGGCAACCTTGGACAAGTCACTTCACTTTGCTGTGTCTCTAATTCCCTCTTTTACAGACTGAGATAATGACACTTCCTTTTAAAACATTATACAGGAAGAATAATATTTGCTTTATTAGTGTTGTACATAGAAGAATGAACCAGATTCCATTCCAGCTCTCACATAATCAACAGATATATTAATTATTTTCCATTTGAAGGATGACTTGTATCGACCACATTGTCTTCTGCTATGCCATCCGTTATACCTGTGAAATTCCACTCAAGGTAATAGGATTGCACAGGTATAAATGAGGGCATCATTTGTCCTGTAGAATCTTTATTACTGTTTGTGATGTATGGGGCATAAATAACCTAGCTTGTTTTCAGATTCCATGATAAATGTACATGACTGGCATTTAGAGAAAAACATATTTTTACTTGTATACTGAATAAATGTATTGTGCAAATCACTGGGATACAATAAATGTGGAGCCTCATGATACCATTTTTATAAAGTCACTTTTCAATGTATTTCTGCACTTTAAATTTCCCCTATGGCTTCATAGGGTGAATTACTGCATTTATTTGGTTTATTTTACATTGTGTGTGTGTTTAATAGACACATTTAGGGCCAGATCCTCAGCGGACATAAGCTGGTGTAGCTCTGTGAAAGTCAGTGGAGCTATGATGATTTTCATCAGCTTGCGAATCTAGCCCTTAGCTTTAGAATGCAAACTAAGCCAACCAGGGCATCGCTCAAACGTTCACTACAGTTTCAGCAACATACCTCTAGCTTACCCCAAACTACCCAAAGTGCCTTAGATCAGTCATTACTTTTTTAAAAATCATACAGAGTAGCTTGAGAGTCTTTGCATTGTTTCTTTTCTTATTATCCATTTTATTGAAACAATTGACCTGTTTTTGTTGCAATACCATTTCTGCTACTTGTTACTCTAGTGTTTTACAAAGAAAAATGCAAAATGAATGTCCTAGACAGAAGCATTCAGCCAAATTACTTACCAGTAAATCCCAGGAATAATGGGTTAATAATGGACACATTGCTCACGTGGCTTCTCATTTGGAGCTTTATTCACTATCCACCCACTGGTTGAAGGTTTTTTTAGAGTGGTTGGTTGTTTTTGAAAGGTAACCCTCTTGCTCTTTTCCCTAGAGCAAGCTTTATATAAATCTCCTAGAAGTTGTATCTGCCAGCACTGTCACTTCACTTGCAAGCTTTCACTAGTAACACCAGCTAAAATATTTTGGGTGCCTGTTTGCACTTGCTTCACACACTTCACTTCATGCTTTCCCTTATAAGATATAGAATAAAAAAACATGTTTAAGAACTATGCCTCAACTTTTAAAGCACCAGCAAAGGGAAAAAATACACTCAGATTAATGAGCGTTCAAAGATAGTTAGTCTTAATTTAAAAGTCAGTTTGGAACTAATTCAGCTTCTGTTAAAGTCAATGTAAAGGCTCCCTTTGACCTTAATGCAAGCTGGTCTGGGCACTTTATTTCTAAAGTTTAGTAGTTCTGAACCAGGATTCAGAAGACCTGGGTTCTAATCCCAGTTCTGCCACTGGTCTGCTGGGTGACCTTGAGCAAGTCACTGTGCCTCTCTGTGCATAAGATTCCCCATCTGTGTAATGGGGATAATGACTTAACCTCCTTTGTAAAGTGCTTTGAGATCTGCTGATGAAAGTGCTATGTAAGAACTAAGTACCATTATTAATGTGTTTTGTTTCTGAATTATTCCTTTAGGTTTTGTTGAACGGCTTCAGTTCAGAGTATTATATAATAAGCATGAGTGATGAACTGACAGAGTACGGAAACTCCTGGTGACTAGAGCTGTTTGAAAAGTTAAATAATAAAAAGGATTTTGTTTTTCCAATTTCCAAAAGTGGAAAATATCATCAAAGTCCATGATCAAAATCAGCATCAAATCACTGAAAGCAAATTATATATATATGTCTGTGTGTGTGTATTTCAGGTTTTTCTAATGTCCAGAAAGCTCTCCTTTGGATACAGTTTTGTTTGTTTGATGTTGCTTTTTGCAGTGTATGTGTGTGTGGGGGGGCATGGAAGTAAGGAGGTAGTTAATATTGTCATAGAGTTTAAGGCAAGAAAGACTACTAGATCATCTAATCTGACCTCATGTATATCACAGGCTACCAACGCCATTTGGAAACCATACACCAAACTCAGTAACCTAAATTTTAGCCAATAGGAGACTAGACTATTATGTGCCATAGGAAGGGAATAGGAGGGACTGAGGTGCACCAGTGCCCAAGGTCCCTGCAATGACTGGGAACTGATTAAGTGAGATATACCCATATTCCTGGCAAGTGACCTGCACTCCATGCTGCAGAGGAAAAAGAATTCCACTCCTCCCCCAAGTCACTGCCAATTTGACCTGGGGAAAAACTACTTCCTGCCCCCACATATGATGATCAATTAGACACTGAGTATGTGGGCAAGAAGTAGCCAACCAAACCCCTGAGAAAGAGAATGCTTGGCATCACCTCAGAGCACTGGCCCAGCACATCCAGTGTCCCATCTCTAGGTGTGGCCATCTCTGATGTTTAAGAGGAAGGAGATCAGGAAAAAACACAACCCAGAACACATTGAGGGAGGAATCCCTTCCTCCCCCTGCAGGTGGCCAGAAGAAGCATGAGGCTTTAGGAACATAAGACAAACACTGGAAATGAGCCCCAGGCCTGCTAAGCCCTGCCCCTTACACAAGCAACCCCCTCATACAATCACACTCATAAATTTGTCGAGCGCTCTCTCAAAACTAATTAAGTTGTTTGCCCCACAACTCCTATTGGGAAGCTGTTCCAGAACATCACTCCTTTGAAGGTTAGAACAACATTATCCTTTAGTTTACACAACTCTTCACCCTCCCTGGTATTTAATTTCATGATATATTTATAGAAAACAATTGAGTCCCCTCTCAGCCTTCTTTTTGCTAGGCTAAACAAATCTAGCTCTTCCAGTCTCTTCTCCTAACATAGGCCCAGTGCTTAATTTGTAATGAAGGAGGTGCTGGGGCTCAAGCAACGTTTTTACTTTCATAACTGATGTGACAAGCCCAGAGGTGCCGGGGCTATAAACTGCAAACACTAGAGGTGCCAGGGCTCAGCCCTGGTAAACCTGGGCAGAAATTAAGCACTGGATAGGCCCTCAACTCCCCTGATCATCCTCGTATCTCTCCTCTGCACCTGTTCCAGTTTAAATTCATTTTTCTTAAACATAAGTGACCGGAATTGTACACACTGTTCCAAATGAGGTCTTATCATTGCCTTGTTTAATGGCATTAATACTTCTTTATCTCTACTGAAAATGCCTTGCCTGATACATTCTAGGACTGCATTTGCCTTTTTTTGCCGCCACATCACACTGGTGGCTCCACAGTTATTCTGTGATAGACCAACACACTCAGGTTTTTCTCTTCTTTTGTCATTTCCAACTGATGAGTGCTCAGCTTGTAGCAGAGATTCTTATTATTAGACCTTAATTGCATGTTAAATGCATTAATATAACTTTGTACTATTGAATTTCATCCTACTGGTGTTACTCCAGTCTTTAAGGTCATCCAGATTGTCCTGAATAATATTCCAGCCCGCCTCTGTATTGGCAATGCCTCCCAACTTTGTATCATCAGCACATTTCTTTAGCCCACTCCTGCTTTTTTGTGCTAAGGTTAATAAAAATATTGAATAAGTTTGGTCCCAAGACTGATCCTTAAGGAACTCCATTAGTAACATCCCTCCAGCCAATAATTCACCTTTCAGAACAATTAGTTGCCCTCTCCTTTAGCCAGTCCCCTTATCCACCTTACAATTCTTGTACTAATCCCCATCTTCTCTACTTTAACTAATAATTTCTATGGTACCATGTGGTACCATGTCAAATGTTTTACTAAAGGCCAGGTATATTAGGATCCATTGAATTTCCTTTTCTAAAAAAAAAGAAGTTATTTTTTCAAAGAAGGAAATCAAGTTAGTGTGGCATAATTTACCTAGGTAAACCCGTGCTGTAATCCATCCTCTCGTCAAAGTCATTCTGGTTATAGTGGGAAAACATTTATCAAAGAGGATGATTTTTCAGTGTTTCCTAAAGTTGCTCTGAATCTGGATTCATCTGATCTCCTCTAGAAGTTTGTGACACAACTGGATCCCCTCAGCTGAGAATGCCTTGTTCCCAGCTCTCATGTGCTTCATACTGGGTTCTGTGATCTGCATCATCCTAAAGGAATGTATCTGTCTTGTTGATTCATGGATGGGGATGTTGTCTCTAATGTAGCTAGGACTTGATCCATTAATTGCTTTGAGCATTAGGACCCAGGACTAAAAATGGTAATTGAAGTGGACTGGGAACCAGTGGAGGGAGCAGAGAACAGGGTGGATGTACTAACAGTGGCCTAAATCCTAGAGAAGTCAGGAATTTGTCCCAGCTGGAGTCTTTGCACGGTTTACACATTCAGCCTTAGTGAATTAGTTATTTGGTCTGGAGGTAATGAATTCATGGATCACTGTAGAAGTAGGAATCACTATGACACTGGATGCCTTTAGTGAAGGGGATGGAGAGGTAGACAGAAGTGTCTTGACTAGTTCTTCAAAGCATTTCCCATTGCCTACCAGCATCATTTTGGTCTTGCTTGGGTTGAGTTTGAGTCAGCTGCTCTTCATTCAGGAATTGATCGCCTGTAGGCTTTAATCCTTTCTTCTGATATTTTCATTATGGAGACTATCTGGCATGAAATTTCTTTGCTAGCCCTGAATGGACCACTCTTTTCAATCTTCATAAGTTTCAGTATCTTCTGATGCCCATGCTGGGTATGGTCATTGTGAATGAACTAAGCCTAAGTTATTTTGATATGTTTCAGGAAATCATATAGATATTTTTGTGTTTCACAGAATGGGAGCCAAGTCTCGTTTTCTTGAAATAAAAATTAAACCAAATAACACTGGCAGTTTGATTTTTTTTTGAATCGTACATCTTTACAAAGTAATTGTATGGGGGTTAACTGCCTTGAGGCATTTTATAAAGGGAGTATGGAACATTGCATCTCTAGACTGGCTGGTTCAAATGTAGCCTAGCTTGATAAAATGACGGAAAGTGGCCATTACTATCTGATGACTCTTTGGTGGTTTATTTGACATGAACTTGTGGTCTCAATTCACTTTTTAGTGGAAAATACACACCTGCTGCTGGCACTAACTGTATCGCTCAGCAAAGAGGTTAAGAACAACGTGGACATGAAGATTGCATATTCCCCCCTAGAGGTGATCCTTCCAGGACATGGATTTGTGATATTGGTAGGGCAGGACTGGAAGCTTGAAATGCTTCTGATTATTCAATGGAAGATCAGAATATTACTTTGAATTGAGCTGTCAATATATCATTTTTCATAAGCAGTAAATTGCATCTCTCTATCTCTCTATTTATCTACCTATAAAAACCATGGGACAGATTCTGCACCCTTGCTCTCCTTAAGGAATACCTTATTCCTTGATTTCAATGGGACTACTCAACTTGTAAAGTGCTGTCTAAAGTAAGTAAGTGTGGTATAATATAGCCTTCAAATTTTAGAGCACATAAAATATAATGTTTTTTTTAATATAATTTCAAAGTCAATCATGTGTCTGATCTAACCGACATAATTGTGACTTGTTTCTTTCTTTCTCACTGAGAGAGAGATTGTGAATCCATTACTTATACTGATGAGCACTTATTCACATGAATAGGCCTGTACGCTATTTGTGTGAGTAAGTGGTCAACAGTATGAAGTAGGGGTTCATAATTTGACTCCAGTTAGTGGTGTGGTAAATGCAGATCTGTAGCATAGAATGTTGTGCAAATTTTGAGAGTGGTCTGCACTTGTGCATACTTAATGTCCAAAACCTTCGGAAACTCTGGTAGGTCAAACTACCAGCCATGTAGGAATTGCATGTGTGACCGTAACAGCTACCCTTTGCCTCTCTGTGAATTTTTAGTGGTGTGTGTGCATTATAGCTTTCCTTATAACCCATAAATCGATTTCTGTGGATCGTATTACATAGGGCAGTGTCAGAGGCCACTTTTTGTCTTTGGATGGTCATGCCATTCATATATAACCAAGCAAGAGGATAGAAGAAAGCTGAAATGATGCTGATGAAACTGTACAATGCTGAAACAATTAAAAATATTATGAGCCAGAGAAGGGTTATGCAACTGAGAGATGGAGGCCATGTCAATTTAAGGAATTAAGTTTCAGGAAGAGGAAACTCTCCTGTGAAATATGACTATTGCTCCTCAAGGTTTGATTTGGATTTTATTTAGGGATGGGCGAACCACCAGTGCAAAAAATATAGAAAATCCTCCCAATCCTCAAGCCTCAGTCCATTTCTGGAACCAAATCTGAGCTGTACCTTTTAGAAATGTTGGCCATTATTTTATACTTCTGTTTCCAAATAGGCTTACCATGACAGAATTGGAATTGAAGTGTTTCCTGCCTGATCAGAAACAGGAGGAACCAAAATCTCATGAGAAAATCTGTTTTCATAAGCTTATTAGCTATACTTTGCAGACTCAGGATGGCTGGGTAGGTGTGGAAGAGCATCTGCAGTTTAGGTGCCTATTCAAATCAAGACCAAATTCAAAATAGTTCGCGGTTTTCCCATTCCTAGTTGTAATTGTAGTCCATATGGAGAAGAGGGCACATAAAATAAAATAGCAGTAAAAAACTTTAAAGAGAAGATAAAAATACACAGTGCAACTATTGCTGTTACTTGTTCTCCAGTCAGATGCTAGACTTAAAAACAAGCCCAGCATATTTTATTCCACAAAAAGATCTTTATGTTTTTGAACTTTTGAAGGACTACATCAATACAATTGATGGTAAGAGCCTAATGACCTCATACTTGGTTCTGGAACTCTGCATCTGAGCTGCTTAGTCATTTAAATCAATGGAGATAAGCATAGCAGTTAGAAGTTTCAAAAGGTCAAAGAAGCGACTGTCTTTTCAGTTTTGAATCAGCTGAGATTTTCCAGTTTCTTAAAAACATAATGCCAAGCCTGCATCTATGCTTCTGATTTCTTTCTTTTTTTCCTTTGAAGAGTCATAGTAATTAACTAAAGGGCAGATCACACCACATTGACTAGTAGAGTATTATATAGTGTAACTTCCTTTCTGTTTTTTCTTTCACATGACAGCTAGTTTCATAGTCACATGGACTTTAAGTCAATTAAATGTATCGACATTTTTAGACTGAAGCACCAGCAAGCACTTTCTTACCCTAAACACTTAACTTCACTTATTAAATTGAAATAAATGTGTATAACAGTTCTGGTATCAATTTGTCAGAAAGGAAATTAGTGATAATTAATTCTTGGAGAGTAATTAGTAAGTGAATAAAAGAAAAGCAAAAGCAAAAGGCTTGAGAAAATTGTTTTGTTGTTGTTGTTGTTGTTAAAGAAACTGGTTATATGAGTTTGAATGCATAACATCAATCCCCTTATGCAGATTACATCTGAACTTTAATTATGTGAAATGAACTTCTAATTAAGAAAAACTTTCCAAGGTCTCTCTCTGTTAAATGAACTTTGGCTCCTATTGCTTCATTTTTAAATGTGTTTGCTTTTACAGTTGACCTGAATTTCTGGAACTCTGATCTGTTTACTAAAATGCGTGCTTCTGCAGCAAAATTATGAGGAATAAAAAATAAAATCAAAATACAGGCTTGATTAAAGCTGGTGTGATGGTTTAATATCTGATCCATTATCTCTCTGAGGGAATATATCTTGCATTTGCGGGGGGATGGAGCTGATAATATAAAATATTTTTTCCATCTGTGACCTCTCTGAGCCTACGTTTCCCTGTTGTGTGTGTAAGAAAAAGGAACAGACAAAATCCATTGTGTGAATGTACAACACAGTAACATTTTCCCTTTGTTTTTTGTAAATGCGTATATCCTATGTGGCAAGTGCATTATTTTATGGATCTAGATGTAGTGATCAGTCAAAAGTAATAATAAAAGTGTGGTTGCTCAAATGTATCCATACAGCAGATTTTCACTGTATCTACCTTTCATGAACAGTTATTCATTATGCATCCCAGAATGACTCCGGTTTGTTTTGCTTATGTGCATTTCCAGTTGCCATTCTGCCATTGAAGTGAGAGTGTCCAGAAGAATCATTGAGCATTTCCATTTCGGGATGTATGGAGTCTTTTCAGAACTGGGATTGGCGCAATGGCGTTCTTGGGACTTCTGGTTCATTATGCTGCTGGTAGTTTTACTCTGGTTTGTGCGGCTTTATCTGCATTATTGTAGTCAATGGCTCGTTCTTCAAGCCATCTCAGTTCCTGTTGCAAAGTGAGTTCCATTTCCTTCCCTTACTGTTAGCTGTTTATACCAGCAACTAAATGCATGAGATTTAAACAAGGAACTCCCTTCACATTAAGATGAGAATTGGCAGATAAGGCCTGTGCTGAAAAGATTGGATCCTAATCCAGCTCTGAACTTCTAAGAAGTTCAGGAGGGTGAGGATATGAGGTCTAGTTTGGGTGAATCTCTGATGAGATCATGCCCTAAGAGTGCATGTGATTCTGAAAGGAAAGACAAAATTGTTGGGGCTTTATAAATATTGTACGTTGTGCGTTTGCTTGTGTATATCCTCCTGCCACCCACTATATATTTTATGGTAAGAAACATTTATCATTTTGCAGAAGCGACAAAGGGTCCTGTGGCACCTTATAGACTAACAGAGGTATTGAAGCATAAGCTTTCGTGGGTCAATACCCACTTCTTCGGATGCAAGCAGTGGAAAGAAGAAGTGGGTATTGACCCACGAAAGCTTATGCTTCAATACCTCTGTTAGTCTATAAGGTGCCACAGGACCCTTTGTCGCTTCTGCAGATCCAGACTAACACGGCTACCCCTCTGATATTTATCATTTTGGATTTAAAAAAACACAAAAGAAAAAATTGAGAAGTATCATATTCACAATTTGATTTTATTAAAGTACCTTATGCCTACAATATTTTTCAAGTAATCTAAATTCCATACAGCCCCTTTACTGAGAGGAGCAAAGAATGCTGCTTCTGCAAAATGAATGAATTTGAAGACTAACTTTAACAAAGGTAGTCTTCTATGCCACTATCCTTTGGAAAAACGTGAGCTCAGTAAAAGTGATTCTGCTGAGGCTGTAGGTAGACAGAGAAATAAATATTTATTTAAAAAAAACATTTTATGGAATGTGGATCATGAGAGAAATGAGTATATATGTAGGGAGGTCAGTTAAAGAGGATCCAAATGACATTCAGGCTGTCCCAGGGAGAATTTCCATTGCTTTTGATAAATTAAGTACAAATATAAACACGGGTGTGAAAATGTTATCCAGT
This sequence comes from Chelydra serpentina, assembly GCA_037349315.1. Lineage (NCBI taxonomy): Eukaryota > Metazoa > Chordata > Testudines > Chelydridae > Chelydra > Chelydra serpentina. The sequence continues at coordinate 27,767,122 of JBAIAC010000002.1, read as the reverse complement.
TGATATGTTTAATTTTAAGTAAAGTAAATAAAACATTCTTCAGAGATTTCCAGGAGAACTATTAAAATATTTGTTTCTTTCCAGAAAATATAGGGGGAACAACTCTGCACTAACATGGGATAGACTAGATGACAGCAGCAGTGCTCATGCATGTTCCCTGTACGTTATTGGTTCCTGTGGGTGGAAAATGAGGCCTCCATGTTTGCTGTGGATCTATCTGGGTCAACTGTCGGGAAGTAATTTTCCTACAGGGCAAGACTGTATTGAGGATTTTTCTTCCTCACAGCACCATGGAGGCCTGGTATGATGAGTTAGGAGATAGTAATGTGGCCAGTCCTGGAATAAATCTGATCATGGGACATAGGAGAGTTCTGGCTAACATTTGGTATTGCTGGGGTGGTAGTGGAGGTCTCTTAGGTCTATTACAGATCAAGGTTCCCTTTGTCTCTATCATTTCCTCACTCACGATGGGGGAGATTTCAGTAGCTGCGTGGATACAATGGTGACTTCAGGAGGCCAGGTAGCAGACATGTAGTCAGTAGTGTTGCTCACACACCGGCTGAAGGTCCTTGTCAATAAGACAAAGGAGGAAACAGAAATTGATAGCTGGTTGTAGGGGCCAGTCACACCCATACAGACAATATCACAACTATGTCAGTCAGCCACCCAGATTAATGCCAACATTTTAAACCAGGGTGTCCAAAGTTAGGCCCCTAAAACCATATTTAGGCACCTGAATACAAGAGGCTATATTTCAGAAGAGTTGAGGACCCACTTATCCCTCTGAAGTCAGTGGTAACCACAGGGACTCAGCTCCTTTTTTATGTGCCTAACTTGGATGCAGGAGCATAACATTAGGCACCCTAGTTTGAAAATGTTGGCTTGAATCTCAGCACACTTACGTAATCAACAATACACCAGAGATTGTCAGGGTGTGTCTTCTGCAGTGAGCAAGATTGTGTCTGCTCATTGCCTTTAACAGAGGTGTGGGCTTCTCAAAACACTATTGAGCATGGTGGGTAGTAGGACACTTCTAGATGGCACCTCTGTACTGGTTCAGGAAGTTGTGGATTTTGTGACATCCCGTACCTGTCTGTTTGGGGGACTGCCTATGTTTTTCTAAGAGAGCGTTGGGTCTGTGAATTGTGCTCATAGTGGTCCGTCCATCTGACTGGTAGTGTGTGTGGGAGGGGGGAGGGAGGAGGGCTGGCTGCAGTAGCTAATACATCCCCTCAGCCTGTCCTAACCACTTCCAAAGACCTATACACCTCAGCGTGCCTGAAAATGAATTGGGGAAATGGGATATGGAGAAATATTACTTTCCTGGGTAGCTTCACCACACTGTGTGGTTGGATAGTCATTTTCTTTGCATATGGTATGGGATTTGGGCCAAGTTAGGAATTTAGACTAAGGACACTCAAGCAGTGGGTGCTACTATTATCACACACTGGATCATGATTATTCTGGGGACCTAATAGTTACATGGGTAATTATTATGCAAATTAATTATTTTTTAATATTTAGAATGGCATATCCAGCAATACAGATCATCTCACCAATTAATTTTTGCTTTGCTTATTTCTAGGTTCCAGCTCTTCCCTCACACTGTGGAACTCTGCTACCAGAATACTTTGCTGCTTACCAGAGAAGAGTTGGCCATGGTTGTGGTGGGACCTCTAACCTTGAACACAGTGATGCTTCTTATGGTTCTGATCAGATGGGGCTGTCAGCAACTGTTTGACTCATTCCCTTCCTTCTTGTCAAAGTTTATCATGGCTATGGGACTCTGGACAGTGCTAGACCCCTTGGCAGTGTTTGTAGTGGATGCATTCCTGGGGGTAAGTCACTTAAAATAACTTGGACATGAGTCCTTGACGTAGAAGATTGTTTTATTCAGTGAATGATGTGAAATTCCACCCCTGGCAACTGCATATGAAAGTTAAAAATAACTTCAATAATATTGTTATATATTACTTTTTTAGTAACAACATTCTCATCTGATGGATATCCTCTGTTGTTTCTGTGTAAAATTAAGAGTAGTGTACTAACAAACATATGGATAAAATAAAGAGTCTAGTGCTGGAATGATTGCATCTGCTTTGGAAAGGATTGCTGCAATTATAGATGATATTTGAGATGTGTTAATGTCCTAATTACTAGTATTTCATACTTTTCTAAGCAATGAAACAGATATTAAATTCTAATGAAAATAGCATTCTGTTCTCCTTTTCTCTTGAAAGTCTAACATTTAAAATCATTCTGGTGGCCTCTTTTGAGGATTTCAAAGTGCTTTAGAAAGGTCCAATTTAGATGGGGGCATTGAGGCTTAAAATCCTTTCCCAGGTTATTCAGCAGTCTACTATGAGGGAATGGAACTAAGTCTCCTGACTTCCACCACCCTAGATTTCTAACCACTAGATAATAATGCCTCTTGAAAACATCCTATTAAAATGTTCCTTTCCCTTGTAGTACTGTCTATGAAAATACTGGTTTGTGGGAAGTTTAATTTGGGCTATCATGAAGATGGTTTAGCTAATAAGCTGTATTTTAGTATGTAGCAATCTACTGGAGTTACACTGAGATGTCTCTGTCTTTTTGTGAATGGTATAAAATATGGACAGAGCTCAGTTCTAATGGTAATTACCCTGATGTGGCAATTCTTCACTGGGAAGGAAGGGGATGCAAACGTTAAGTACATACTTAAATGTTTTGTTGAATAGGAACAGACTTTTGAATCAGGGTCTATAATATTAATAATAATGTTCATTTGGCATTTTCTTTTTTTGTATAGTCATAGCCAGCCTTTCTTCCTTAAAAGGGCTTGATATTCCACCTCTAGTAGCTAAGGGGAGTTTTGTTATTGACTTCAGTGGAGCAGCTTTGGTCTTAGTCAGACTGGATTCGTTAACAATAGATGTCAACCAAAACACCAGGGCTCCTGCTGCTGGTCAGAGAGAAACTTGAAATATGGATAATGTAATTAAGTTTTTCATTACAATATAGATCAGACTCCAAGTGAGAAGTTCTGAATGCACATTTCCCTCTGTACTTCATACTAAAAATTTGGCAATATCATCTACCGGGATTATCATCACGAGGAACCCATACATTTTTATTTCCTCTGGCACTATTTCACATTTACTTGCCAATCAATTTATCTGAGATCAAGCATTTTCAAAATGTTATATTGTGGTAATGTAACCTGAGTTGCTTTAATGTTATAGTATCTTTTAATAGTCTAAATAGACTTAGTGCTTATGAAAGATGACCAATTAATAGCCCTGGAGATGAGGGTTTCTTGTTTACTAATATATTTGTCTATTATTTATTAAAGGAAAACTCCACAATAGTTGACAGTATAAGATTTTGGGTTATTTTAAAAAAAGCCACAGTTAAGAGAAGATGTTAGATGTGCAATTAAATCCTGATTCTGCAACCATTTGCTACCAGGCAGTGCAGATAGATGTTCCAGTGGTTAGGGCCCTAGCCAGAGCTTCAGAGAACTGGGTTCAAGTCCTTGATCTACCACAGGCTCAAGTCCTTGTCTACCACAGGTTTCCTCTGTGACCTTGGACAAGTCACTTAGCTACTTGGTGCTTTAGTTCCCCATCTGTAAGAAGAGGACAAAAGCACTTCCCTACCTCACAGGGGAGTCATGAGGATAAATATATTAAAGAGTGTGAGGTACTCAGATAGTATAGTGATCAGGGGCCAGGCCCTATGAGTACTATGCATAGATATAGTGCTTACTACTATGACTACTGCCATTAAAAACCATAACAAGTACTGGTCGGTAGTAAGAGTTTCTTGGATCAGGCCATTCAAGAATTCAATAGATTTGAGATAATGCAGTTCTGGTTTGGTGGGGAGAGAGAACAGAGGAAAAGTGCAAGGAGCTCATTCTTTGTATGGCCCATGCAGGTCTTGATGCAATGGCAGAGAACCCCCAGGGTGTGCATGCACACCAAAGGCAGTAAGGAGGAGAGGTGGGCGTATGGTTCCAACTAGCTTTTGGGTCAACCCACAGAGCAGGCCACTTATCTCAGGGGGAGCAGGCTGTTGCATCCTAAAGGTAACAAAGTAATATTGTTGGAAGATAAAGGAAATGTAAATGCCATACCTTTTATTGGAAGCTGTTTCAAGTGTCTTTTTGACAGGCACTAATATGATTTAACATGGCCATCTAGGACTTTATCATTGTCACTATGTCACACATCAAAGAACTGATGGAAAGGAGAATTTCCTTTAGCTGTTAGCAATATAAGGCCTATGATACGCAGTTAAGCAGATCTGATTCTATCCAGCAGATGGCAGTAGTACATCAGTACCTTAGTATGTTCATTACAATTAGAGATAGTTGAAAAACAGGCAAAAAATTCACTAAGGGTTTTGGAAATTTTCCCCTTTTTTATCTTTGTGAATTGTCACTGAAGTACGCAAATCAGCTTAATCACAATAAAATGACGAATTTTAATCTATGCAAACATGATCCCGTTTGCATCTCCTTCCTTATGCTAAAGATTTTGGTACCTTTTACTGTCAACTGAATGATCATGGTTTCACGTCCTTATCAAGGTTTAGTTGTATACAAACTAGTTGAATTTTCATTACCGTTAATAATATAATACAGTGTAATAGTCAGTTTTTGTTATATCTTTGCTTTTCATGAACAGCTGTTAACAATAGTAACTGCAGTTACCAATGTATACAGTTATGAGGTGTTCTCAAGTACTTCCGTCTTGGGAGACATATAAGTGCCAGGATAGCCAAAGCTCTTAGGTGATTTTGGTTTCATTGTTTCTGAATCTCTTCCCTCAAAGAAATGACTAAATAAGGGGTCTATGGCATAAAATAGGTTGCCTGTTTGTCAGTTCTGCAATTAAACACCGACTGTCGTGGTTTCCAAAATTCTGTTTTTTGGTTATTGGGAATATGGGTAGCTTCCATTTTCTAGCTAAGGGATTTCATGCAGACATAGTAATGCATGTACATAATTTCACATATTCTTTCATAAGGGGGATCTTAGGAATTTGTCTATTTGGACTGAATAGGGTCAACCCTTTGGGCAAAAAGCTTTGCAAACCCCTGCTGTCGACTGCTGTTGATCTAATTGTAGTTGCTTCCTCTGTTTTTCCCACCTCATTGGGTCTCAGTGAAGCTCTGTGAATCTACCTCCCTCTTTGACGGATGGTATTGTTTAGAGAAGCTGTGCTAGGTGACAGCTAGCAAGACATATGCACATTCTGATACTCCAGTCTGGCACTTTGTACAATTTACCTTTGTTTTCGAAATGTAGCAACCAATGATGACTTGATTTGAAAATGAGACTGGAGGCAAGCTAGTCTCAAAAGTGTGCACTCTCAAAATGATATACAGACTACCTGCTGTATCTGGTAGGGACCAGTGTTTTTTCTTGTAATATAGGTCATTATTAGACTCACCTCTTTGGAATCATGCCCTGTCACAAGGGTCTTATGCCCATTCAGTATTCTTGAAAAGTTACGGCACAAGTCTTTTTTAATATTATTCCTTGCAGAAATTAAACTCATATTATGTGTTGAAAATAAGGTGGATCTCCTCCATACTCATCTTAATTTTTTTCCTGCAATGTGTTCATTAAATCGACATCTGATACCTTACAAATAAAGCATGGGTTTTGCTCCATGAATTACCTGTAGAAGGCTAGATTTTGGCTGCATTAAAACAAGCAAAGAAATAGAGAATACAAGTTAGCCAACCACGTAATTCTTTTTTAATTCTACATAAGAGATAGCCCGGTGTGGTGGCACGCGCCTGTAATCCCAGCTGCTTGGGAGGCTGCGGTTGGCGGATCGTTCAGGAGTTCTAGGCTGTTGTGCGCTATGTCAATCGGGTGTCCGGTGCTACTGACAGCCTGGCCAGCGGGTAGTTGGAGAACTGGCTAGAACAACACATCTGACATGTTGTGATCGGTGCTTTCTCTGTGAAGGCTGATAGACCGATCAATGACAGTGACATAAGAGATTTCAAGTTATGTACCCTGAAAATTAAATTAAAATCCTTATTTTAAAGAGGTGTTCATTCTTCTGTGTGTGGGGGCTTATATGAATGATCCATATGAATGGATTCATTGAGTTTTCCATTTTCTTACTTTGATTCTTTTTCTTTTTACTTGTCAGCGACTTACCTACAGAGCAGAGAAGCCCATTGCTGATGCTGCAAAGCTCTACTGGCTCTTTTCAAGGACAGAGCAATCGGGAATTCCTGGTGCATTGATTACTGTGATGCTTTACACAATTTTGTTCATTATTTCATCTACAGTATTGTCCCTTTATTTTCTAAGGTAAGCCCTTCTTACTTTTACCAATGTCATTTCTATGCTCAAGTTTTCATGTTCCATCCTGTAAGATGTTAGCTGATGCCCGAACAGGCATATAAATAACATGTTATCATGTGTAGAGGTTCCACCTGGTCACAGATAATCAGGGGTTGACTCCAGCACAACTTCCATAGCACGGGTGCTCAAAGGAAGACAATGAGACAGAGAACTATACTTGAAGCCAATCACGTTTCTCAGCAGGGAGACATTAAGTAACTTATGATGTAAAGTTACTTGATTTTGGGTATAATTTTCTAAAGCATCTAAGTCAAGCCTAAATTGCCTTGACTTTCTAAACCCTATTGAGATGCTCTTGAAGATTTTACCTTTGGACGTTCACTTAGGGAGTGTGTCTGGGAGGGGGCAAGACAAGAAAGCAAAGGGTAGGGTAGAGTACACAGTGTTCTTCCTGATCCTTGGTTGGTGCAGCAGTCCTTTCGGCTCCTCTATGTTTTGCCTAGGGTTATTGCAGCCCCAGGCCAGCACAAGATCATGAAATCAGTAACCTGAGGATCTGGCCCATTGCCTGGATCATCTTGCTCCAGCTAGTCTGGCCGTGGTTTTCTGCATTATAAATGTAAATGGTCTCCACTCATCTCCAGCATGATTGTTCTTCCGCCACTCTTCCTGCCATCATTCTGGCAAGTATCATTAGCTGTATAAGCATCAATGATGAGAACACAGCAGGAAAATGAGAACAGACACATGCATGGAATTAAGCAGCAGGCAGCAAATTTTATTAAACTTTAACACAGAGGAGGGAGCACTACCTGCACATCACCCATACTTTCCTACACCAGGCATTTAACTTGTTCCAGTGGAGAGGTTACAGAGCTCCTTACCATATAACCCTTAACTAGCACAAGGGTTACAGGGTTTCTTACCATATCATCCATAACGCAAAGTAGGTTCTCCAAAGCCTACCCACCAGGAGGACAGAAGATGCAGAAGGGTGGGGACCTCATTCCACGGGAGCCACAAGTTCTTAACTTGGACTGCAAGTCTATCCCATGAGCCCAAGACCCATCACCAAAATCCCAGGTCTCTTACCTCTGGAAACGGCTCATTTTATTCTCTTAACAGCACGGGAAACCAGATGCAATAAATAAACCACTCCACCCAGTAACTCCCTTAGGTTCTAAACGCATTCCTACTTAGGGTGACCAGACAGCAAGTGTGAAAAATTGGGACAGGGGGTGGGGGGTAATAGGAGCCTATATAAGAAAAAGACCCAAAAATCGGGACTGTCCCTATAAAATCGGGACATCTGGTCACCCTATTACTTAACCCACTGTAGTTTGAAGGTACTGCAAGGAAGGCAAAAAATCTCCCTGGTCCTCCACCAAGGGAGAAAAAAAATTCTTCCCAACCCCTAAATGGGCGATTGAATAGACCTGCAGCATCTGTCACGCCGAGTTCCCTTTCCTAATTAAGGTGGATTGGGTGGGCAGCAGGAACAGAGCCAAGAGAGGATCCACATGGCCCTCACGCCAGATTAAATACTGAGAGCTGGGAAATGCTGGAAAATCAGCACCCCCTCCTCTAATGGGTGCCAGAGACTCATGGAGAGAGGAGCTTCCTATGGTCCCTTAGTGAGTTTCTCCCTCCCTTGCTGCTGGGACTGTCCTCCCTTTTACCACTGGCCCCATCATATTCCCTGCCCTGGTGATGCATGTGAGTAGCATTTGCCACATATATGGTATAAAGTTAAAAAAAGTAGGCTTTGGTTTACTTGTTGGGCTGAATGATTTTCTTTTTTTGTTTCTGAGTATGGGAGGCAGATGAACCCCCCTTTGGGGAGGCTAGCCTGCCTGCCTACCCACTCCCCACCAGGCCCCAAGTCTCCCCTGCTATGGCTGGAGGAGCCCCAGCCTGTTCACCTCAGCTGGCCCCAGCATCAGGCCGAACCGCCAGCCCCCAAAGTGTCGGGCCGGCTGGGGTGGACAGGCTGGGGCACTGCCCTGGGCCACTGGTGGGCCTGAGCTCAAGGCCGCTGGCTGGAGCTAATTCCCCAGCATCCTACTGGCTTCAGGTAGAGAGGGAGGGCGTGGTCTCAGGGCGCAACATGGGCAGGGACACAGCCTGGGTCAGGGAAGGCTTAGCCTGCCCTGGCCTATGATACCTGCCGCCCATGTTTCTGAGCAACTCTCTCTATATAGCAATAAACATTTTCAGTGATATACATCGGATGATGGCACATACACATAAATGCTGTGGATGAAGGCACGAAATCCTAGCGGTTTTAAGAATCAGAATGATCAGTATACTGTTTGCGTCTGACCTAGCCATCCCTCTGTCTACCTCTTTCCAGAAACTCCATTGTAGCAGACAGAACAAGATAAATGGCAATCTAAATTTCTGCAAAGTATTTCAAAGCTTCTACATTCCTGGAAGCTGTACACAACTCCAATGTACTGGTAGTCTAGTTAATTAGTTTTTGAGATGTTAATGCCTTCTTAATCATTGACTTAATAGTTTTGAATAGCTTCATAAGTTTTAGCTGCTGTCGTTTATTACTCAGGAAAATTAATTTAAATTAAAACATTTGTAAGGCAGGTTTTTATGAGAATATTATGAACATCTTCATTGTCTGGGGAACAGGTGCAAGATCATCAAAGATTCTTTCCCTTCTGGATCAATCTTCCCATAATGTTTTCCAATAAACGGGAGGGGAAAACTTAACTGGGGGAAAAAAAAGCTTCTTTGGATAACATATTTTTAAAATTATTCATAACACAATAATAAAGCAAAGGAAGGATAATAAAACTTGTTATGTTGCATATGATCTTCAAAGTGCTTTCCTCAATGGCAAAACCATGGTACACAGAACATACATGCATTTTAACAGAACTGTTTAAACCGTGTAAGTATTGAACTTGATGGAACTAAGACCATTTTGAATTTATCTGAGGAAAATATATCTGAGCTCATATGTTAATTGGGTTTACAGAGTATAAATATAATGGCATGCATTTGCAAAAGGGAATACAATGGGTAAGCCACCAAAATTCCACATTTCTTCTTTTAACTAAGGCAATTGTGACTTGAATATCCCTTGGTGTATGCAGGTTCCTGAGTGGCCTGTACAAATGCCTCTTTGTGCATTCAGATATGGGTCTGTTGGGCTCAATGGGTGAACAGACATTTTCACAGGGGCACTCATTGCACCTTTCTTTTAAAATGTGGGCCAATGCAGACACTTAGGGACAAATCCTGCCCTCTAATATGTTGGTGCAACCTCTTGAAAAGCCAGAATTTGGCCCTTGGAACATAGAATCGATTGCATTGGTCAGTTTTGGTTAGAATTCATCTTCATGTTACCATTAAAAAGAGTCCTTTACGTTACAGTTTAACTAAGGGTCTGAAGGTGTGAGGACAGTGTATCCATCAGTACTCAGAACCACAATTAAATCCCCCATGTAGGAGAAACACAGGAGCCCCAGTTGTCACTTATAGCCAATGAGCTTTAGTAGCAACATCAGATGAACAGCTATGGAGCAAGCTGTCAGGGCATGAGGCTGGGTAGAAATAATTATTATTACTACTATTATGTGTATTGTGGTAGTGCCTAGCAGCCCCAGTCAGGGACCAGAACCCTATTGTGCTAGGCGCTGTACAAACACAGAATCAAAAGGACAGTCCCTGCCCCAAAAAGTTCCCAATCTAAATAATCTAACAAACTTGTTGTTTGTCATTGGAGTCTGTGGCATAGCGTGCACATCTTTTCATTATCTTCAGGGGAGCTTTTTATTTACTAGCACATTGACTGGCTTTAACGCTTTCATTTTAATTGTACTAAAAATATATTATTACAATGATCTCAGCATTTACTGACTTAGGTGTAGTTCACCTCCCTCTCTTGATATTACACTGTCCTTGCCAGTATGAATTTAAAGTGGCCTGTCAGAAAAAGTAACTTTAATATATTATGAGCTTTCTATTAAAAAAGAAATTAGCCTGTGAGGTTTTCTATTGTATTCATTTCATCTCATTTCTTTAGGTAACCCCTTCAGATTTTCTCCCTCCCCCACCCCCCCACCCCGATTAGCATTAGGAAGAGATTTTGCTATTGCCATGTTTACAGAAGCTATGAGGGAGAAATGTTTAGTAATTTTTCTTTCACACAAAAGAGAGGAAAATACAGCATGTGACTGGAGAAGGCAGAGCACTTTTGGGCAAAAGAAAAAGAAACTAGAAGAGAGAGGCTTAATGATTCCTAATTAATTCAAAGTTAATTATATAGCTGATAATCTTGTGCTTAAAATCTTCATATAGAAAATGTTTATGGCAGCAAAATGACAGTAATTTAACTGCATTAAATTTCACATCATTTTGAAAAAGAATGTTACATTAAACAAGCTGAAGTGAATAGCAAGGTCTAATTCTTGTTTAGCAAGATAAGTGGCAAATCATCTAAATCACTGACCTGGACTTTCAAAGAATAGCTATATACAGAGGAGATTCATAGGTTCCAAGGCCAGAAGGGACCATTGTTATCATCTAGTCTGACCTGTATAACACAGGCCCTAGGACTTCCCCAAAATAATTATAGAACGTGTCTTTTAGAAAAAATATCCAATCTTGATTTAAAAATATCAATGCAAAAATCCAAGACTAGGGGCCTGTTACTATACATTGTCTTATCTATTGTGGGACTCTGGTTTTGAAATGAATTTGGGATTAGCAGGAGCCAAATTTCAGTTTGGATTAAACAGCCGTGTTTTGAAGTTTAGTTCTACAACTAAGGCAGAGAAATTACATCAGGCTTTCTCAAAAGATTTACAGTATTTTTTGGTTTCACCTTTATAAGAAATACCATTAGACTAGCCATTTTTATGGTATGATATTTTACTGTCCCATCCTTCTTCTGATCCCGACCATCACACACACGACATGGAAAAGTGAACAAAAACAAACAAACCAAATGAATTTTTTAAAACATCAGAGAAAGCTTGGGTTGTGTAGGTTTTCTGTTTTGTGGGGGAAATGGTTCATCTCCTGTTTTATATGATGTGATTAGGCCATTATTGGGTTCTGGTGATACACAGACTTCTGCCCTGCATGAACTCAGTGGGACTACTCACAGTGTGTAAAATTAAGTTTGTGTAGAAATCTTTGCAGGATCAGGGCTTTATTTGGGATTCCATGTCGATGGTAAATTAAACTGAATGAATCTATATTTAAGAATATGTGATATGTTTTGGATGTTACACCATTTTCAGAAGATTTCTCATGGATTAGTGTTAAAGAATATGCTCATGATATTCTGGGAAACAAGCTGGCTACTGGGTTGGTAGAGACTAGAGAAATGGAGGGAAGACCAAACGTTAGACACAGGAAGAATATAAAAAAAGCAAATCTTATTTATTTTCATTAACAACCACTTCAAACAGCACTGAATATTTTTCTCTCCTTAGGCTGCACAATGAAGGTTGGTTATTAGATGTATTTAAACGCACTCACAGTGATGAAGCCGCATTCTTCGTTCCATTAGACCTAGAAATCTCTAATCAGGAATTGAGCTACATCATGAAAAAGGCTGAACAATGGAGAGGCATCAATGGTGAAAGGCGAAAGGTGAGTAGCAGTGAGAATCTGTGAAAAGAGCTTGTAATGTGTTGGCCCAAAATAATACTTTGTTTGCACGAGTGCAACCAATAGGAAGACAGAGTCACATAAAAGGATTCTTAGAGAGCTTCAGGCAGAACAAACTTTACCAGTTCTATGCTCAGAATGTTAAAACTACAGATGCCAATGAGCATCTTTCCAAGATCTGAATTCACCACATTCGGAGAGACAAAACTAGAAAGACCATTTGCACTCATGCCATCTGCAGACTCCCAGTAATGCTACAGAGCCCTGCACTTTTGTAGCTTAGAAGAAAAGTTGTTTCCCAGTTCAGCAACTTGATGAACTAAATGTGAGAGACGCTCCTAGAGCACTGCTGCAAGTAGGGTCACAGGGAGTCTAGTGGAAGTGACCTTGCATCTCAGTGAGTCACTTCCAGTGACAGCCAAACTTCGGTTTCCTCCCTGTCCTTCCCGGGATTCCACAGAAACCCATGTCAGGAGCCACATGAAGGGAGGGGGACAGGGATTAGGTGAGCTGATCTTGAAGCTACCCTACTATGGGTGACGAAACTGGAGGATTCATATTGGCCTTCTGCTCCCAATCCCCCACCTGTTATGTCTTGTCTTATACTTAGATTGTAAATTATTTGGGGCAGGAACCATCTTTTTGTTCTGTGTTGTACAGCGCCTAGCACAATGGCGGGTCCTGGTCCATGACTGGGGCTCCCAGGCACTACCGCAATGCAAATAAATAACAACAATAACATCAGCGTACCAGTATATATCCATGTCTTTCTCCCTCACTCCCAAGCATTAAGCAGTCATCATTGACTTTCTAAGCTATTATTTACAGTACAGTTAATGAGCGATTATTAAAGTGCAGATTAACCAGGGACAAATTTACAAATTCATGAACCCCTCTATGCCCATGGTTGGAAACGATCGGCAACTCTTTGTGCAGTATCTTTTTTTAATGCAGCAGATATAACTAATCAGTTACAGATATGAAATAAATTAGTCACTTACATCTGTATACTCAGAAATGGGTGCAGAGTCTCCTTTGATTTTTATTATTTTTAAAATATACTGCAGCTGGAGATTTGAAACTGGGGTCTGCAAGTGTTGCAAGTCTCTATAGCTGCAGCTGAGAGATCAGCAGTTTATATCAATATATAGCTTCAGTTATCTTTGCTATAAACTTGTGGCACAGCTGTAATTATTTTTGTTTCTTTCTTGATGACAGTTTGGACCCTGAAAGGGGAAATAAAAAGGTGAATGTGCTGATTGATTGAAAAAACCAGATATTCAGTAAGTTTAGCTTTTCCTGAAGTGCAGAGTACGTAACCTCCTATGTGGGGAGGGGAAAAGGGGGGGGAGAGTTTAAAGTACAAAACTGCAAACCACAGAAATCTGACTGAGGCTACATCCACACTACCCGCCCGATTTGGCGGGTAGCGATCGATGTTCTGGGATCGATTTATCGCGTCTTGTCTAGACGCGATAAATCGATCCCAGAAGCGCTCTCCGTCGACACCGGAACTCCAGCTCCACGCGAGGAGTAAGCAGAGTTGACGGGGGAGTCTGCCTGCTGCCGTGTGGACCGCGGTAAGTACTTTTAAAAATCGATCTAAGATATTCGACTTCAGCTACATTATTCACGTAGCTGAAGTTGTGTATCTTAGATCGATCTCTCCCCCTAGTGTGGACCAGCCCAAAGACATTCCTATATTATATACCAGGGGTCGGCAACCTTTCAGAAGTGGTGTGCCAAGTCTTCATTTATTCACTCTAATTTAAGGTTTCACATGCCAGTAATACATTTTAACATTTTTAGGAGGTCTCTTTCTATAAGTCTTTAATATATAACTAAACTATTGTTGTATGTAAAGTAAATAAGGTTTTTTAAATGTTTAAGAAACTTCATTTAAAATTAAATTAAAATGCAGAGCCCCCCTGGACCGGTGGCCAGGACCCGTGCAGTGTGAGTGCCACTGAAAATCAGCTCGTGTGCCACCTTTGGCACCCGTGCCATAGGTTGCCTACCCCTGTTATATACTGATAACATTAGTTTCTTGTTAGTGTGAAAAAGCAAGTTTAACTTTAAAAATAACTTACACTGGGTCAAAGCAAAATATATATAAAAATGAGGCCAAACAAAGTCATCTCATAAGCCCGAGCAACCACTGCTATTAGGAAAAATATGGTAGACTAGGCAAACAGCCTTTTTCTTTTTAAGGGCTTACTACTCTATAATGATATTATTCAGCTAACTATTGTTTGCAATAGCACAGAAAGGGCTTGGAGAGAAAAGGGAGGGAAATAGAGGAGAGAATAGAAAAAGATAAATAGAAAAAAGGGAAAAAATACTTGTACACTTACAAGTCGTCTGATATCAGGTAGAAAAAATCTTGTAATATAAGTGGCAGGTGTTAAATGGAATATTTTTACATGATAAAACTACTGAAAGAAATCAGACACTTTGAAATATTTTTAAAATATTTCCTAGAAGCTTTGCTTATGGTGTAAAATTTTGCATATTCACCATGCCAGTCTTGCAGTATACAGCCCTGATCCTTTAATGTTTCAGAGCCCTGCACTTTTAAAAAATGAATGTAGCTTATAAGAAAAGTTGTTTCCCAGTTCAGCAGGTAAGTCCTTTGTAGTAGCAGCTGGATTGGTTTTAAGATAGGAGTTTCTTTATCCAGGCAGATGTAGCGCTCATCAGCAGTTAATTTGCAGGGATATTCTCGTATGCAAATCATGTCACAGTGCTAAAATGCAACCACGTAATGAGTGGGAAATTTTATACCATAAATCATACTACCACAATCATCAAAATTTCCACTTTACCATCCATTGGTGGGTGCCCTTGCACCTAGGTGAAGTCCCAGTGTTTCCCCTCCCACCATACAGTCCCAGAGTCCCCGCTGCTTGTACAGCACCAATGTCCACCTTCCTGATCTTCTTAAAATGCCCTGATTTTGTATGGGATCTGCTAGTGTAGATCCATGTGCCTTGCAGAGTCCCACTGAATTCAGTGACATGTATAAGAACTCAGCCAGCTGATACGGACAGATAGGGATAGTGGGGAAATAGGTGGAACGGTGGGTGGGGGAAAGCGATGGGCCTGTGGGCATAGTTCCTAATTCTGCACCAGCAACGTGAACAGAAGCTCTAGCATTGATTTCAGAGGGCTCAGGATCAAGCTCATCATCAGTAAGATTTGAGAGCAGAACAGTACCACTTCTTTCCTGAACCCAAACTCCTAAGCTATACATGCAACATATTAATATTATTGAGTAAGTGATACCCTTTTGAGACCTGTGTTTTCTTCTGTTTGTTTGTTATATTAGTTTGATTGTTATTTGTAATGATGCAAAAATTTTGTCAACTGGCTAGATCTTGGGCAAGTCTTGTGTTTATAATGTAGATGTTGTCTGATAGGAAAGCTCTAGAAATACCCAGTTAATTTCCTGAAGTCAGGCACCACATGGTCACGCAGACCCGCCTGAATGCATTTCACGGCAGGATCAGGGCCTATGTTTGCAATTTTTCATCTGATCCTTGGCTTTGCAGATCTTGAAGTGCCTTTGCTGCTGTGAATTTGCATAAGATATTTATCTTGTCCCGTTCTTTTCATTCTATTTAATTGTTCAAAGTAATCAGTATGGAAGACACACCACCAGGCCTTATAGCATACAATATTAATGTGTTCATTTTTAAATGAGATACCAAGTTAACTGTGAGCAGTTTTGCAAATGATAGTGCAAGAATGCCAGATCATATATCTATATCTATATAAATATATAGCTATATTAAATAGAAGCAGTTCAAGTAAATATTCAGTCAAACCTTTTAAAGAAAATTAGGTCTAGGCCTTTGCAGTATTTCCTGACTTTTAACCATGTGCTTCTCATTTTTATCCTCTGGATTAAAAATTGCCCCATAAATGGATATTTTATAATATGCTTAATTTCCTTTTATTAAATTGATAAATGCAGCAGTAGAGGACACATTTACAGTATGATGAGAATTTAAGGTTATTGCATTTTATAATTTTTATATTGTTCAGACAAGCGATTTGTCATTTCTGGAAAGACAGTCATGCCATCATTTCAAAGTATTTTTAGCCATTCTTTTGATAGGAAAAAGGTCACTTTCTGTAGTCAGAGAAGACATCACTCTATTAAACTAATTTGCCTACATGCAAATTTTGTCATTTTTACCTCATTAACTATTTATCATAGAGTAAAAAATATATATATTCATGAAGGGGCAGCTAGCAGCCTGATGGAGCTGGAACTAATATTTTGCAACTCTAATGATTTTTTGCATCCTTAATTAGATAGCATAAGGTTGATATGATTAGGTCAGGATGTAGTGTTTTTCATTAAAATACATTTTAGAAGCTGTATTCATAATCTGCCCTTGCAATTAAAAATGAGCCTATGAGTTTAATATTATCAACCCAATTATTATCCCATAGAAAAGTATACCTTTAATAAATTTGTGCCGTAGGACCTTCATTAACAACAAAAAGAAATAATATTTCCAGGTACACAGATTACATGGTCACAATCACATTTATGTAACAGTTTGGAATATAGTGTGGGTGGGGAAAGCCTTCAAGACTCAGGTAGTTGATTTCAGAAATTTACTTTATTATTTTTGGTGAGCTAATTCACATTGCATTTAATGAGGCAAGCTGTAGAAAAGTAAAAATACCGCCTTAAAGAGCCATACAAAAGCATGTGTGGTGGTGGTGGTAGAGTAAGAACTGCATTAATAAGAACCTTAGGCCCTGATCCTGCAATCTGATCTATTCAGGCAGACTCATTATGTCTGCATGGAGGCCCATTGATGTTAATTGAGCTCGACATGATTGCAGGGGTCTTCTGGGCATATAAAATTGCAGGATCAGAGCCATAGTTAAGGTTGAATACAGAAAAATAGAACGTTGATTCAGTGCTAATAAAAATCATTTTAAAAGGGGGTCAGAATTATGGATTTAGTTTAGGCTTTTTCTTTTGGTGGATGAGTCACATTAAGTACTGGAGATCAGGTACAAATTCCCAGGATAAGTTAGATAACAATTCAGAGCTGTGTGTCAGCTGGTATTTTCTCCTTCTAAGTCAGGACAGAGGATTTAGGAAAGCACTTAAACTCATTCCTATTTAGGAGAGCATTTAAACACATAGTTTACTTTAAGCATGTGCTAAACAGTGATGATTTTCTGAATTGGAGTTATTGTGACCAGATCCCTAATACGCCTGGCAATGTAGCCTAGTGACTAGAGCACTGGACTAGGACTCAGGAGACATGGATCCTATTCCCAGCTTAGCCACTGGCCTGCTGAATTACCTCTGGCAAGTCATTTCACCTCCCTGTGCTTCAATTTCCCCATCTATACAATGGGGATAATGGTACTGGCCTCCTTTGTAAAGCGCTTTGAGAGCTACTGATGAAAAACACTACAAAGAGGGAGGTATTACTATTATTTAGTCATGCAGGGCCCAATTGTACCACCTTGAGTCATGTTGAAACTGAAACTAGTGGAACTATTTTTGGAGTAAGGTACTGCTCTGCATGAGTAAAGGGGATAGAATCTGGCCTTCGGTGATTTTACCATGCTTGGTTCATATCCACTGAAGTTAAGATCTGGACGCTATCCACAGGTTAACTTTAATCACAAAAATCCTACAAGAAAACCACTAAGATGAAATAAAGTATGTATGGCCAACGTGAACCCAGAATGTCTGCACACCATGAGAATTTCTGGAACAATGCAAGCCCTTTATCCAAAAAGATAATGTGAAGCTCATACTTGAAATAAATCCTGATGCACTGCAAAATTTATTTTAATTAGACTAGGGCTAATTTTCTAATTCTAAAATGATATTACAGTAAACCATAAAAAATTACCCAGCAGTAGGTTTTTGAGAGGAAAATATATTTGTAATTATCCTGAACACACAAAATTACTGGAGGGCCTATTATCAACACAATTTTTGGTAGCACTTTACACTAATTTGCATGTATTACTCTCAGGCCAACTATTAATATGTTAATAAATAGTCATTAATACTTGTTATTTAATTGCTATCTATTTATTCCTGTTCAATAATGCATTAATTACTTGTTAATAGTTAAGGGCAAAATCCTGCCCTTGCTACTGGAGCCTGCTTTGTGGCGGAAAGAAGGAATGTTGGCCACCTCTTAACTATAGGAGCCATGCTTCTGGCACAGGGTGGAATGGCTAACGGAGCTACATTATGTGAAGATTTGAACATTGCTTGTCCTTTGCAAAGAAGTAGCATGAGTCTCCCACTAATCATGTTGCAATATACACATCAGAGCCACTGAAAGGCCATTGAAGTCAGTGGACGTGTGACGATTGTGGCCCTGCAGAGTGGACTGTACTTGTTTGGATGTGTGTAATCAGTCACTAATGCCCCTTCCTGTGCTCCTGTGCTTTCTTCAGTATAAATTTAGAAATCTGCTCTGCAGTGGATAGGGCAAGAGAAGAAGGTAGACTGGGGAGAAGCAAGGGGAAAAAGACTACCAAGGGCAGAGAAAGAAACTATCTTATCATTTGTCAAGCACACAGCGAGATCTGGCACTTGCAACATAGTGGGAAACTGAATGAATCTAATATAAAGGTTCGATACATTTTCTTGCACCCTTGACATTTGAAACTAAGAAAATGCAAATGTTTATTTAACAGAAAAAGAAGTATAGTCAGATACAGTGATTTTTCCATTTCCTAAAGATCTAGACTCCAGAATTTGTGCTCTGCTTGTCTAGATAAATCATAAGAGAGCTGGGAAAAGTGTGAAGTAACCTTTTGGTACAATTGAGACGCTGTAACTGGTAACTTTCCTCTTTTGATGCCTCCCCCCCGCCCCCCCCGAACGTGACCACTTGACTATAAATGGGTGATGCTGACAGTTGGGCATGGAGATTAAGACTGTTGAACAAAAATGTCAGCCTGAGCGCATAGCTCAAATGGATCTGAATATTCCAAATGGAGTCATTGGGTGAAATCCTAGCCCCATTGATGGAGATTTTCCATTAATTTCAATGGAGCCAGAATTTCACTCAATGGTTCTTCAGAAAGACAGAAGAAATTTAGCTTGGGTAAAAGTAAGGGTGGGTAAGGGGGGCAGTGCAGAGGATTAGGTTGTTAACCTGGAAGGTAACTGAGTGCTTTCTGAGAGTTGCTGAGCACCCTCAATGCCTACTAACTTATGTAGGAGTTGAAGGCAGTTGGAACTTTGCAATACCAGGTCCTTTGAGAGGGAAAGAAAACCAGATGATATGGGGAGAAAGAGAGGTGACAGCAAAGGAGAAAGGTGATCATGAGAAGACAAGCTGAAAAGGTAGTCAAGTAAGAAAGGAAAGAGAAATACAAGAGATAATAATAGAAAGAAATTAGAAGAGGAGGCAGCTTGAAGAAAGAAATACAGAAAAATCTCAGTCTGTCACAAACAGTTACTCCTGATATGCTTGAAAGAAGGTCCTGCCTCAAGAACTGCTGATTTAGACATCACTTGACTTCAGGCAAAGAAACTAAAACATACTGAAAGCAAAAGACAAAGAGAAGGGTGTCAATTTGTTTGTATGGTGCAGAATTTCCTTTCTGCAGAGTTCACCAGGACTTGAATATAACTTTTCTCTGCACTAGGTTTTAAGACATTTGCTAGGAATGGGATTCTCAGACAATACCAAGCCCTGCACAGTGTTCTATCTATGTCTTTGTCTAATTTTTAGTTGGCCTTGTGCCTGTTTCTGATCCAGGCCTCTAGTTTTCAGCTTACATACTAGCAAACGGTTAGTTTCTTGTTAAACTATCTTTCTGATCTCGATGCAATGACATTCTGAATCCTTGTGGTTGTGAGAAGTTTGTTACTAGTTGTCTACTTTGGAGTAAAGTTGTCCACAATATTTTTGTGTCGCCCACACACAAAGCCTCATCTTCTGGACAAAATGGCATACTTGGAGGACAACATAGAATATAATGCTTGTCACTATCTCTGACCTGTCTACCTCACTGATATAAATGTTCCTAGGGAATCATACCTTTACATTTTCAATGCCTTACATATACATTTCAAACATCTACTCTACCTTAAAATTTATATTTCTTCAGTGCTGCATTTTGAATGGAGTAATGACAGTGATTCAATAGTTATAGCCTAAGGACCTTAAAAGGCTTAAGGCCTGATCAGGAAAGATGCTGAATGCCTTTAACTCTTAGTGAGAGTTCTGCTCGGGTGGTGCAGAGGGGAGAAAACTGGGGCTGAGAACCTGACCCTATATTTTTGTTTTATCATCTCTTTTGTTAATCTAGTTCTGGTGGCCATTCAGAATCCTAGCAACTGCAAGTGAACCCGGTGGCATGTTCCTTTCCCCCAAGCTCTTTCAAGTATCTCAATTAGTGCTGGCCAACATATTTTGGATGAATAGTTTATTCACTCAAAAATGCAGCTTCAGCTTGACTGAAACTATTCACAAATTCAGGTCACATTCAACAAATAGTTTGAGCTGAAAAGAAAAGAAAAAAAATCTGACCTGAAACTAACATTTTTAAATTTATTTTTCTATTTGACCACCAATCCAAAAAATCAATTATTCACTCAGCTCTAGCCTCAATACATTTTCTGTTCAGAGTTACTGAGACCAAGATGAAGCTTTCTGTAAGAGCTACATAGGAGTCTAGTAGGGAACAACAATGCAAACATTGAACTTAGCCAGAAAAATAAGAAGTAAAAACTAATTCCTCATGCCACTATCAACAAACCACTAGGTTAATCCAGGACAGTCTGATTGAGAGTGTTGGGTTGATGCTAGCCAATAATAAATTGTTATCTTTCTACCGCAGAAATTCTAGAGATGAAATCCTGACCTATTTGACTCCTACTGACTTGAGTGGGGCGAAGATTTCACCATAAAAATATAACAAAGGAGGAGGGAGAAAATAGTGTCATGTCCCAGTGAACTTTTAAGAGCTCTGTTTATTGAAGGGCCAGATTCTCATGTAAGGCATGAGCCAATTTTGGGATGTGAGAGAGGATTGGGCAAAATGGCATTTAAGGTTCAAATAAAGAATGAAAACTTTTTTTTTGAATTTAGCCATTCATGACCTCCCAACCTTAAAAAAACAACAGCAACAAAACACTACATGAACGAACAACAACTTGAATTGTGTGAGATCAAATTTGCCGGATGTCGTGGAACATTTAACTCACTATATTTTTAGGATATTTAATCCCCAGGGAAGAGGGGTCAGACAAAGAGAGAGAGAGAGAGAGAGAGAGAGAGAGAGATGTGTGGGTGGTGGCAAGCATCTGGAATAACCAACTAATCTGACAGTATCCATGAATACCATTAAAACTCACAATCTTTGGTTAGAAACTGTGTGTGTGTGTGTGTGTGTGTGTGTGTGTGTGTGTGTGTGTGTGTGTGTGTGTGTGTGAGAGAGAGAGAGAGAGAGAGAGAGAGAGAGAGAGAGAACAGGCAAATGCAACCTGGGCAAAATTAAGGCTTCCTTTGCTCATGGAGCAGGTCTACAAGTGGAAATATTGAACAGATGTGCACACACAAAGAAGCCTCATAATAAAATTATAAAAATGAAAGAATGGATTTGATCAGCCAGTAGACTAATGAAAACAGTATTACAAATTGAGACTGTAGTTCTGATAACACTGCACAGTCCTATGGTGGTAGTGCATTATTTCCCTTTCTTTAGGAATAAAGACCTGGAATAAAGCAACTGTATAAAAAGGCTATGTTAAGCTACTTGAAGCCAAGGAACCTTTGATCTGAAGCTTGTGTGGCAATACATTAATATACATAAATACAATTAAATAGAAGATATTATGAGGAGGAAAGACTCTCATGAGCTGCACATGTCCTCCTTTTTTTGCCACATGATGTCTCATATGATGCTCGGTTGTTCTGCACTGTGGAGCCATGCAAAATGAAATGATATGATAAAACTTCCTGGGATTCATTTGGAGAAAGCATTTGTGAACACAATGCTGATTTTATAACACGTTCATTTTATTCACCACAACTTCATGTTAATGAGAATCATTTGATAGAATTCTACCTAAAAATATTCAGGCCCCTAGTTCAGGACATATAAAGTAATATAATTTCAGAGTAAACACAAAAAAGCATTTAAAATCTGTAATGAACATATTAATTATGTAAAGGCAGCAGTGCAGATGGACCTAATTAATTGTCTCCTGTCATCCTTCTGATTTCTATACCTGGAAGGGAGGTGTTAATTTCTATAATACTTAAGCAGATATGCAAACTGTTTTGTCAGAGTGCTTGGACAGTGATGGAGGGGGTAATACACTTAACTGTAATTTTTGAAGTAATTCATGAGACGATCCATTGACATGTGCTAATGGCACTTGATTGCCCTCAAGCTGTTTTCACAACAGAACTCTGCAAGTGCCAGGTCAAGGTTTGCTCAGTCAAATAGTTTTTTTTCCCTGCATCTAGATAATTTGTGACCACAGGCAAACTTTTGAAAATCCAAGGTGGTTTGCAACAATTCTTTGGGGTAAATCTGTCGTCGGTTGGCTGGTACAGATTGGTGCAGTAATGAAGAGCGAGCACACTGGGTTGTTTTTGTTTTGTTTTGTTTTTTTGTCATTTCAGAGCAAGCAATCCATTTCATTTCTCCTCAGTGGCAGGGCATGTTATACACCTCATTCGATATAATCTGACTTGCATTATAATTTGATTCATACACATCCTTTCCACAGAGATTAATTAGCAGCAGGTTTGAAGTTTGCAAGTGAAAATATGATAATTAGTTTTCGTAGACTGTTAACATTTCAACACTTCAGCTTCGCTATCTTTGCATTCGATGAAGCTGCAGTAAATGAGTGCTATTTTTCTTTTAAATCAGGCTCTTGTAAGGTATGAAATACAGACATTTTCATCACACTGGATAATTTCCATAGAAAATTTACTAGCTCGTGAAATACTGCAAGAGTAATTCATACAATGCTTCACTTCCCCACTCTGTACTGTGAAGTATAATGTGAGCAATTCTGCAATCCTCTAAGACTAGCCACTCATTTAACAAGTGAGTCCTACTCTTTGGAACAAAAACTATCTGTCTCCTTATTTTTATGGAATATGAAATTAACCTGGGGAACTCAGTGGCACAAGACATCATTGAACTTTGCAGGATTCAAATAAAAATTAGATATTTATATGAATAATGAGCACAAGTTACAATTATGAATAAAAATATTATGAGAGAGATAAACCGCAAGAGTTGGAGGTTAAGAGGAAACTTGTATTATAGAAAAATTATTGCATAATTGCCCAATATGGGTATAGGTGGCGGAAAAATGGATCAATATTTTGTGATTAATTTTTCTCCTTCGAAATCCAAATTGTGTTGAATTTTTTTCATCATAATTTGACTTTTGAAAATTTTCAACCAGCTCTAATTATAGGAATTCTTTCTCTACCCTTTGAAATATTTGGCATTGGCCATCATCTGACAGACAAGGTAACAGATTAGATGGACCACTGCTATGGCAATTTGAATGCTTCTATTAATGTTTTGGAACTTAGGCATGAGAAGGCTGTGAGTTTTGTAGATGCCCATTAAGTCATTTGATTGGTCCAGTGTCATATTTTCGTATGCAATCATGTTAAGTGCACAGGCAAATTACACATGCAATTGCATGCACATTTTTGTGTTCATGCCCAGGATTTCTGCCTTTTAGAAAATCAGCTCACCAGTGAATTGCTGATGGTCACACAGAGGGACAGATATCAAATTACAGATTATTTTGGGAGTTAGAATGAAAGAATACTTACATGATATTGCATGACTGAGTGACTAAAGCACAATTGTTTTCCATTGGTTTTCTTGTTCTAGTTTGGATTTATTATATTGGTATATTTTAAATATCAGTTTAGTCTTGTGTGCACAGGCTTGTTAGTTTTTCCTTAAGAGTGAAATTCCTCTACCAACATAAGGGACCATTCAAGACACCCTATCCCTCAGACCCCATTCAATACAGCAGCATCTCTTTGATTACACTGTACAGGGGAAAGCAGCTGCAGAATGGGGGCACACATGACTCTGCACACCCTGCACAGGCATGGCAGCGTGATGGAGGGGAAGAAGCAAGGCCGGAGGGGGCCAATCACCCCTACCTAGTGAAAGGTTTGAAGTAGCAGTCATCGAGTAGCTGTATGGATCTGTGTGAGTGGATAGACTTCCTTTCCTCAGCCCTGCATTCTTTCTCTATATAGAGCCCATTTACCTGAGCTATGTGCGGGGGCCATGAATTTCACCCTAAATAGGTTACTCATTATAGAGAGACATTTTCGTTTCCTGCCTTTTCCACTTTGCAACATTTCTGTCTTAGCGACCACTGAAGGTTTCTAAGTAATATCCATTTCCTGGGTACATTTGAAATCCGGCACAAGTGTCTAAAAAGCAGGACAACTGGACTTTGTTATAGTGTATGTTCATGGTTTCTAATGCATGGCAAAAGGGAAAAGGAAACTATGCCCTAGGTAGGTAAGTGTGTAAGGAATCCCTGCCAACAGCAAAAAGAGAAGGAGGAAAATTGTCTGTTTTATCAGGAACATGATCTGTAGCGTTTTGTATCTGGAGGGGGGATTGTTGCATGTTGACGAATGTGGGTATCATAGCACAAGAGTGCTGAAATACCCCTGAGCAAGTTGTTCTCCTGATTCTCCTTCAGGGGCCTGCGAGGAGAAAGAGAGATCCTACCCCTGCCATCCCACCCACTGACCTATAAAATGTGGTCTCTTCCCTCAGATTTTTCCCATATTTTTAAACCTGTTCTTGTCAAGCTGCTAAATATTTAAGTGGGAGCTACACGTATATGGATCTGTGTATTCATCGTATTGTATGTCTGACAGACCATGTAGTCGTAACAATATAATCATGTGATTTAGGTGCACCAAGAGTCAAGCAGGCTAGGAACTGCATTATCTTTTCCACAGGAAATGTCCCAATTTCATTTTTTTTCCAGTCTGGAAAAAAAACTGAACTATTCTGTGAAATGACATTAAAAATAATCAAAATTGAACCATTTTGTTTTGATACAATCTAAATGTTTTGTTCTGATTTTTACTTTTTTAATGTTATATTGTATATATATTATATACTTTTTAATAAAATTGAAATTCACTTCCTACCACCTCTAGTCATGAGGCTGGCTACTGAACACCTTTACCACATAAGAACTGTCTATACTTTATTATAGCCACATGATCTATGCAATGGTCCCTCTCATACAAATTAATGGCTTCAGAATGTCAGTTTTATATGCAAATGATGCCAAATATCTAAAGTCATTAGTCTGCAATTAAACACAAAGAAAAATCCAGTAATAAGGACAGCCTTGTATGACAGGATCAAGAAGTTTTTATTGTATTTATTGTTTTTTTCTGTGATAATTAAGGTAGATCTATGCTGTGTCATCACAATGAGCACTCATTAATAGCTTGTTGTTATTCCACATATTCATGAAAAGTAGTTTGTCAGAGGGATAAAAAAGACACAAAAATTAAATAATTGTCATGTTTTCCTTATTTCTATGTTGTACCTTCAATGTCGCAAACAGGAGAATCAAAATTTGGTTGTTTATAATAAATACATTTTGTCTTAAATGTATTCTTCCCCCACTTAAATTTTAATTATTAAAAGTTTGAAACGACTCTAACCCCACATCCTCCGAGCTGTGTGTGTGTGTGGGGGGGGAAGTCTGTACTATAGTGGAGGCAAAGCAAGATCTCTCTTGTTCTGTACTAGAGAATCTAGACAGAATGGTGATTAGGAAGTTAAGAAGCTAATAGGTGACCCCCAAGGAGTGTCCCAGTGTGGAACTGCTCTTTGCTGGGGTGCAGGTTTGATATTTCAAAGTCGGAGAAATACTCTTGGGGCTACATTGTTCTTTGATCTGTGCACCCAGCAGGGGCATAAAAGAGGAAATAAGACACTGCAGCCCCATAAACAACTGTGTGGGCCATCCAGATCTTGAGTCTACTCCCTGCCAAGCAAGTGGAAAGGGGAGGGGCAGGGAGTGGTCAGAACCTCTGAGGAGGAGCACAATTTAAAGGTTTGCCACCCCCACAGATTGAGTTACACCCCCAACAGCTTTAGTTATGCCCCCCTTGCTGTCAGCAGCCCTGCCCTGCAGCGCCCAACTGTTAGCTCCACTTGGAGATGCAGGGGAAAACAGCTGGGAGCTGCAGGGAGGGGGCCACTGCTTTAGCTCTGCTGGGAGAGGCAACAGCAAAAGGAGTGGCTCTCCCTGCAGCTCCCAGCTGTTTACCACCACCTCTTCCCACTGCCACAGCTTGCCAGCTCCAGGAGCCACTGTGCAGGGAGGGGGCCCTGCAGCACCATGTAACGGAGCAGGACCAGCACATCCTGGCAAAAACTGGGGAGGGAGGGAGAGAATGTGAGTCCCTATGCATTGCCTCTATCTTCTGCCCAGTAGGGTGGGAGGGTCCTGGGGCTTCAGCCCTGCGGGGCATGCCTGCTGGGGCTCAGGGCTTTAGCAGGGATGGGGCTGAAGCCCTGAGTCGTGGCAGGTGCTGCCTGCGGGGCTGAAGCCCCACTACCCTGCCAAGAGACTGAAGCCCCAAGACCTGCCTCCCTGCGGGCTGAAGCCCCGGTAGGCACCTCCCACAGGCCTGAGGCCCTGAGCCCCGGCAGGAGTGCCCAGGCCTTCGAACTTCTGAAGGTTGCTTAAGTGGCTTGGAGGGTCAGTAAGTTTGGCCACTCCTGGCATATGACCTCAAGTCTAGCTCATTCTAAAATTGTTATAACAACAGCTGGAATATTGTGCGGCTGTTGCTTTTAGTTCACTGCTCTGTCACAGAAAAACTCTTGTGACAAATAGCCTATGTTTATGTAATACCTACCACGTTTAATACTTTAGTGCCGCAGAGACAGCCAAAGAAACATAACTCCCCAACCCCTTTTTCCAATTTGCTGCTGATGCCATGAATTAAGGCCCGACAATTCAGACCTTACTCAGCAAAACTCTGTGTACAGGAGTCTTGCCTGAGGAAAAAACAACAACCTGAGGATTGGCCCCTTAGTTCATTAATAACAATCAGGGAAGCAGCCCAAACTAGCTTTGTTAATTTTGGCTTTACTGAAAACAGTTGGGGTTTGTACTCTGGAAAATAACAGAGTAAAGAAAAAAAGTATTTCAGTTAGCAGTAAAATTTATTCAAAAAAATGCACTTGACCGTATCCCTTTAAGAATTTTTAGCCCTACTATACTTGTTTTTCCTGTTTATTTTCTCTTTCTTTAATTTTGATGGTCTATAAATAGATTAGAGACTTGTGAATCTGGGAGCCTAGAAACTCCTGCTGTTAAGTCAGGGTTTATAACAGGGCTGTCAAGCGATTAAAAAAATTATTTTTTTAATTAAAAATGTTAATATTAAAATTACATGTATTTAAATATTTTTGGATGTTTTCTACATTTGCAAATATATTGATTTCAATTACAATGCAGAATACAAAGCGTACAGTGTTCACTTTATATTTATTTTTGATTACAAGTATTTGCACTGTAAAAACCAAAGAAATAGTATTTTTCAGTTCACCTAATACAAATACTGTAGTGCATCTCTTTATCATGAAAGTTGAATTTACAAATGTAGAATTATGTACAGAAACCCCTGCATTCAAAAATAAAACAATGTAAAATGTTTGAGCCTGCAAGTCCACTCAGTCCTACTTCTTGTTCAGCCAATCACTCAGACAAACAAGTTGTTTACATTTTCAGGAGAAAATGCTGACCGCTTCTTGTTTACAATATCACCTGAAAGTGAGAAAAGGTGTTCTCATTGCACTGTTGTGGCCGGCATCACTAGATGTTTATGTGCCAGATACACTAAAGATTCATATGTCTCTTCATGCTTCAACCACCATTCCAGGGGACATGCATCCATGCTGATAATGGGTTCTGCTCGATAACAATCTAAAGTAGTACGGACCGATGCATGTTCATTTTCATTAATGAATCAGATGCCACCAGCAGAAGGTTGATTTTCTTTTTTGGTAATTTGGGTTCTGTAGTTTCCACATTGGAGTGTTACTCTTATAAGACTTCTGAAAGCACGCTCCACACCTCGTCCCTCTCAGATTTTGGAAGGCATTTCAGATTTTTAAACCTTGGGTCGAGTGCTGTAGCTATCTTTAGAAATCTCACATTGGTACCTTCTTTGCATTTTGTGTGCTGGATCATCATCCGAGATTGCTGTAACATGAAATATAAGTCAGAATGTGAGTTACACAGAGAAGGAGACATACAATTCTCTCCCAAGGAGTTTAGTCACAAATTTAATTAAAGCATTATTTTTTAACAAGCATCATCAGCATGGAAGCATGACCTCTGGAATGGTGGCCGAAGCATGAACGGGCATATGAATGTTTAGCATATCTGGCACGTAAATACCTTGCAATGCCAGCTACAAAAGTGCCATGCAAATGCCTATAGTCACTTTCTGGTGACATTGTAAATAAGAAGAGGGAAGCATTATCTTCTGTAAATGTAAACAACTTGTTTGTCTTAGCAATTGGCTGAACAAGAAGTAGGATTGAGTGGACTTGTAGGCTCTGAAGTTTTATACTGTTTTGTTTTTGAGTGCAGTTATGTAACCAAAAAAAAATCTATATTTGTAAGTTGCGTTTTCTCAGCAAGGAGATTGCACTACAGTACTTGAATGAGGTGAATTGAAAATTACTATTTCTTTTGTTTATCATTTTTACAGAGCAAATATTTGCAGTCAAAAATAATATACACTTTGATTTCAATTACAATACAGAATACAATATATATGAACATGTAGAAAAAACATCCAAAATATGTAATACATTTCAATTGTTATTCTGTTGTTTAACAGTGCAATTAAAACTGCGATTAATCACAATAATTTTTTTTATCACGATTAATTTTTTTGAGTTAATTGCCTGAGTTAACTGTGATTAATTGACAGCCCTCGTTTATAGATAGTTTCTTTCATTACTGCTTTATAAATGGCATTGTTAGAAGGAGTGCATACTGTATATCGCTTGAATAACAACTCTGAGGATGTCGCTCACTTTGCCATTTGGAAACCAATGTCTTTCTAGTATGTTTTCAGTTTCAAAAGCTGTTCTTAATTTTTATGTCTGGAATGTATTTCAAATAGGTAGGAAATACTTTCAGCACTCACAGATAGCTCACCCTGTCTAACTTCCCAGGACCTGCCA
The DNA here is from genome assembly GCA_037349315.1 of Chelydra serpentina. Taxonomy (NCBI): domain Eukaryota; kingdom Metazoa; phylum Chordata; order Testudines; family Chelydridae; genus Chelydra; species Chelydra serpentina. The sequence goes on along the minus strand of JBAIAC010000002.1, from coordinate 27,737,898 downwards.
TTTGTAAGTGGGTGAAACCGGAATCAGTGCAGCCTCAGATTAAGATAATGAGCTGGCTGGGAGGATCAGAACCCACTTTAGCCCGTATCCTACAGCCGATAGCATACAGGCAGACTACTAAGCCTGTGTGGAGCCCCACTGACTTCAAGGGGGCCTCACATGGGTGCAGCAGTTCTCTCGTGTGCTATACGTTGCAGGATCAAGACTTTACACTATGAGGTAAGCCTACGGTGGGGGAAACCTACAATACCCAGTGACATTTTTGTTCTCCGTTTTGACATATGTGGGTCTGTATGAGGCCTGCAAGGTCCAGACATCTATCACTACTCTCTTCTTTTGTTTGACAGTGAACAATATTTTTGGAACAAGGACAAGGCCATCATGCCAGCATTTTAAAAATGTATCCTAAAAGCACCTGCTTTTTCACCACATCCCTAATTTCCTCCTCCTTCAGAAATAAATCGGCTGTAGGTGTCTCCAGTATTCACACGTACCCTTTGCTTCAATCTCCTTCTCTCTTCTCATAGTTTCCTTATGCTCCCTGTTTGTCTTTTGCAGTCTCTTGTTTTATATTTAGATTGTAAGCAATGTGGGGCAGGGACCATCTTTTTGTTCCATGTTTGTACAGATGGGGTCCTGGCCCATGACTGGGGATCCTTGTTGCTACTGCAGTACGAATAATATAATAACGTATCCCATGTTTATTCACCCTTGCATAAATTAATTGTCTGAGTTGGACTCTTCCTCCTAGTTCCGTGCACTACTTTGTTGATTGTCTTCTCATCTTTGAGCAGTAGCAGTTTTGTACAGTTCTCTTTCAAACTGCCCTTTTGCCAATGAGAAAAACATCAACTTCCTTAATCTTTCCCCCTGATTGATATTCTTTCATCCATGTTACCCTATTCTACATATTCCCTTTGCTCCAGTTCCACTTAAAAACATGCATCGAGAACAACATTTAATTAAAAGCCTAGGTGAGTTCTGAACTGCAGTGGATGGCATCAACCTAGGGTTGCCAACCCTCCATGATTGGCCTGGAGTTTTCAATTTTTAATTTAAGATTATGTCATGTGATGAAATCTCCAGGAATACATCCAAGTAAAATTGGCAACCCTACCAACCTCCTTATGGATTACAGAACCATCCGAGGCAGGGGTAATCAATAGGCAGACCCTGGGCCAAATCTGGACCGCCAGACGCTTTTTATTTACTTATTACTTATTTATTTATTTATTTTCTCTGGAGTCTGGCCTTGATTATACTTTGACCAAGAAATTTGGAGCTTGACAAAAAATAATTGACTACCCCTGAGCCAGTGGTTGGACCTGAGAGGGAGATGTGATAGGAAAATATGTAGAAGCCAAAGCTCCACACAGAAGCTCAGCCATCTGGCTATTGGTTTCTGAGCAGCCACACACAGGATCTCTACTCCACACTTTTTCCAGCCTCCCACCCCATGTTTTAGCAATACCAGTATAGCCAGGGGTGTGTGCAAGCATTTAAATGTGACTGCTTTTGGAGAGGCATGTTCTGTACCCCTTCCACAGCCCTGGGGTCAGAGGAGCTCTGTGACCCCACCACAGGCTGGAGGAACAAACTCTGTGACTCTGCCATTTACTGGGGGGCCTGTGTCCCTGCTTGCCCCCCCCCTTGTTTATGCCCCTTGAGTATGACCATCTCTAACTCCTGCTTTTTTTCAGCCAGGGCACAGTTTGCACTCTGTGACTCCCTCAAGGGGCAGCAATAGGTGACCATATGTCCCATTTTGGTCAGGACAGTCCCTTTTGTAAGCTCTGTCACGGCTGTCTTGACTTTTTGCTCAAAAGTGGGCATTTGTCCTGTTTGCTTTTGCCAGCTGCTGAAGTTGGCAAGAGCAAGCAGGACAAATGCCCACCTTTGTCCAAAAAATGGGGTGCGAAAGAACATACAGGTGAAGGGTGATACCAGGGGGGAGGCAGGGGCTCAAGCGGGGGGCCGGCAGGGCTCAGGCAAGCAGCGACGCCAGCCCCAGCCTCACACAGGGGCGGGGGGCCAGGCCGGGCTCAGATGACTCAGCGATGCCAGCCCCAGCCTTGAACAGGGGACAGGAGAGCAGGCTTGGGCCATCCCTGCACAGGGAGGGGGCTCCGACAAGCTGCGATGCCAGCTCTGCATGGGGGGGGGGAGCTCAGGCGAGCAGCGACACCAGCCCTGCGTGGGGGGAAGAGGTTCGGTGAGAGGCTTGGGTCAGACCTGTGGGGGGCTGAGGGGGCGCTCGGGCTAGCCTCATATTTTCCTGTTTTCCCTTTGGGAAATATGGTCACCTAAGCAGGAACTAATCCCTAAATTTTACATGGATTGTAAATGCTGCAGGTGAAATTCTGGCCCTATTAACATCAACGCAGGCTGTGCCACTGACTTCTGTGGAACCAGGATTTTACGCTACATGTGGAGCAACGTTTCACTGTAAAAGAAGTGAAAGTCTACTGACATGCTTGGTAGCCGTTTAAAGCTGCCACTCCTTGCCGTCCTGAGGCAAACCCTGTTTTGACCCATTGTCACGGGGTGGTCCTCTCTGAGTCTCCCTCGCCTTAGATACAGACCACACTCATTGCAGGCCTCCTTCACCACCACTGTGCTTTATCATACTGTTCTACCAGGTCATTGCCTGTAGTACTATTTACATATTTACAAGTCCCTTTCCCTCTTACATCTGGGGGGGAAAGGAGCAGCACTATCAGCAGCCAGCTCTGCCTTCCTTCAGGCTCCCCCCTTTTCAGAGCTTCCTTCCTCTCTGTTGATCTGCACTCAGCTGCTGGGCTTGCTTCCCCCCTCTAATAAGCCCTGCAGCTTCATTTGTTAATTGGGCCTCCATTTAGATCCCAATTAACCTATATTGGTGAGGATGTGTGCGATGGGGGGTACTGAGTCAGCTCCTGACTCAGCACCCCTGTCACACCCATGATAGGCAGAAGGTTCTCTGGCAGCACTACCAGGGTGCTTCAGCTTCAGAAGTGGTGTAAGATTTTGGTGGGAGTGTACACTCTCTGTAGTGCCTGGAGCCCAGCATGGAAGGGGACCCTTGCAAGGTAGCTTGTAGCAGGGGGTTTGGTTAAGGTGAGGTTGGCCTGAAGAAAAGCAGAGTAGGCCAGAGGAATGTTAAGACATTTAAAATCTTTTGCTGTCCTCTTTTTGCACAAGAAGTAGTACTATAAACATACCTGGATTTCTCAGGGAGTGAGTGGGAACAATATGACAGCAGATTTTGACTGATTTGGAGGTTTCTACATGCCGCATAATCAGATTAGAAGATTCTTGTAATTTATGGATGTGAAATCACTCCTATGAATTATATTTAGCATTGCTGACATCTTACCTAAGAATTAGAAGAGGTATTTTTGCCTTGATTGCAGTCTGTTATAATTGCTAACCCATAGATTACTGCAGTGTTTTCCAAACCCTTTACTAAGGTGATGCACCAACTGCATTTTGGAGGGGTGGCTGGGCCAAACCAGGGTGGTGCTGTGACCCTGTACACCAGGTCACAATGCACGGACTAAGCCCCATGGGATAGAAGCTGCCACTGTGGGGTAAGCCTGGGGCAGGATTGCTCTCCAGCCTCTCGCCCCTTGGGGCCATCCTATCCACCTGAGGCTAAGTGAAGTGAATGTTTGGATAGGCCTGGGCCCAGTGATGCATTAATCTAGCCTCACACATGGTGACCCACACAGAACTTTCCTGTGACCCACTAGTGGGTTGGGACCCACCATTTGGGAAAAATAGGTTATTGGCGTTAAATACTTAAAGGGACATTCCTTGGTAGGTTAGTCCCCAAACTTAAATTTTGTAATAAAAACAAAATGCAATATGAATAGGAAAGATTTAGGGAAAAAGCAAAACAAATAACGAAAATACTTTCAAAGCAAAAAGCAAACATTTTTTTGCCATGTTTACAACCATTATGTTGCGGCGCTGGAAAGGGTAAGTGACTCAGAAGAAAAGCAAGCTTAATTCCGTATTATTTATTATTTCATGGCTAAATCAAATGGGGGGAAAAAAGAGTGAACAAAGAGCAAAATGTTGACAAGTCATGTTTTAAAAATTATGCTAGTTTTGCTGATCTTGGCAGTTAGTAAATACCAGTAAGGAATGTTGGTTGTTTTAAATATTTGAGGCCTGCTTCTCGTTTACACCATTTGCCATTTAAGTGAGTGTAATTTACTCACCAGAGCTGTGTAAAGAGGCCTTCATGTAAAAGAGAATTGAGCTCCTGATTTTTTAAACTTGACAATATCCCTCTAAGCTAACCATGAAGAAACTTTGTGTATCCATGCAGTAGATTGCTTAATCTATTAACAAAAAGTGTCACTGTCGTCATTCATTGAATGTATCATAGGAGTTAGAGATGGCTTTAAGCTAAATGTTTGGGTTTATTTTTTTTTATTTATTTTTTTCATGAAACAAGCTTTGTTCCTTTCCATCTGCACAGAGAGGGCTGTACAGTTTAAACAAAACGTAATGGAAAATTTTGAATGAGCCAAGGATGCTGCAATTCATGTGCTCATTTGGTTTTCTCAGTGATGTGGCAGCATCATGACAACAGTTTGTTGTTTCTTTTCCAGTTGATGTGTAGCCAGGTAAAGATTTTGACTTCAAAGCTCAGGATTCTAATTCCCAGCCCCGCTTTTTTTTTTGCTTTTTTTTTTTTTTAATTGTTCTCATTACAGCTGGACTGAAGAAGTTTTATGGAACAAATAAACCATTTGTTTAGATTATTGTTATTATTGTTTAAATTATTGTTGAGATTATTTTTGTTTTGCTTTTTCAACCCATGGTTTGTATCAGACATGTTGTTTTCCATATTTGAATTGAGCAGTGCATGATAGTGTTGAAAGCTACCATAGGTCATTACTGGTTTTGTTTCAGGAAGAGGGAGGGGAAACAATGATTCTTTCTATTTTTGTCTTTTCTTTCTTTAAAAACAACAAGTGGAAAGGAGGATTAATTTTTCCAAGTTTCAATATACAGTATCATACAGACCTGCTGGGGCATGTTTCATAATAGTCTTTTATTAAACATCTCATGTTCGCTCTTACCAGGTGCCTTTTAACTGGACCCTTAAAATATGCCCTGATATCTAATATAGCTATTTAAACTGGCAGGGTTTGGGTTTTTTTTTTTTCAAATTGACACAAAGCACTGTGCCAAATTCTATTCTCATTTACACAGTGCTTGTAACTGCAGTCAGAGATGTTGTATCCAGGTAATTTAGAGACAACTTAGGCACATAAAACAGATATTTCCAGTCTGGGTAATCGTTTGTAATGGAAAGATAGGAGGAAATAGTTTAGAGAGAGAGATTGTTATATTAAAATCACATTTATGGTACCTTTTTTCTTTCAACTTTCCTCCATTCCATCCTAGACCCCAGCTATGGATTTGCACCCCAGAACTTCAGGCGCTCTTACTAGCTGACCACCATGCAAAATACCACTTTTCTTGTGGTATTTTCACTAAGAAGACACACAATCCAGGGAGCTGTAATGTTTTGACCTAAACAAACAATACAAATTGGAACTATATCACAAAACAGCAATATTCAGAGAATAGGTCAAATTGTACCCATGTAGCCCCACTGATGTCAGTGGGGCTGCAAGTTTCTAACTGAAGACATGATTTGGTCCAACATCTATTTTCTAATAGACCTTTCAAGGCTTGGGGTTGGTAGGTCTTGAATCAAAATATCCAACAGCTAGAATAAAGCACCAGTTCTGCTGAAAACCACACACATTTTGTTTTTAAGAAAATTTTAATAAGTTATTTTTAACCTTGACAACATACAACTGAAAATGTAACTGCTCTGTGTTGTCTGCTATATCAGATTGAGTGTCCCATATCAGATTATTTGGTGCTGGAATAGCATTGTGTGACAGTCATGCAGTGTTCTGGGGCCCTTACAAAAACAACGGGGTGGTACCACTTTTCACTGACACCCCTGTAAGCCCATTGACTTTAAAAGGAACTGCCTTATTTTGCACCAGCACGTGAGAGGAGAATCAGGCTCAAGATGTGTATCTTGCATGGTGTTGAAATGTAATGTTCACAGAGATGGATCATTCCTCCATCGTTACAGCTTCACTTTGCAGTGCAGTCTTTTTGCCCCAGGATTACACAAGGAGACACTTTTATAACTCTGATTACTCATGAACTCAGATCCAGACATATATAATATATGAATACATTGTTCAGAAATGGTTGAAGGCTTTGGAAGTATTTTCTATGCACAGTTGCCAAGTTCCAAAACTGCGTGTGTCATCTTATCATGTACAACGCATTAAGTGCTGGTCATATCAGTTAGATCTGCCCTATGGGTATTTTAAATTGCAAACATAACTTTTTGGAAACTGTCCTGTATTTGGTTTTTGTTCAGTTTGTTTTCTGAATCAGCATAGGTTGTTCATACTAACTCATAGCTCTCTCCTTATTCTTTGCTGCTTCTCAGCTCTCCCCCTGAAAACATGCCAATGATCAAGTACCCAGTTATACAGCTGAGCAACGTATGTTGGAGGAATTCCACAGGGAGTGAATTATTGCATGTCTCTTTTTTCCAGTATAACCTACGCAAAATTTGAGCTTATGCAATTTGTACGTTATTCATGATGAAAGAGTCTCGAATGCTTTAAACAATGAAGATCAGCACTTGAGTTTATGTAGTTTCTTTTCTTTTGCTGTGCAGTTATCATTTTGAGCTCCAGTTGATACCCCAGCTGTAAATGTAGCAGTTACATTGGATTATGTCACTCACATTACACCTTGGGGTGCCAGATCCTCGTAATTCTTCACTCCACTAGTGCCAGAGACTGATTAAAGTGTGTTGGCTTGAAAAGGCACTCAGTTCTTTCCTGTGTTTCATTGTCCTTGCCAAAATTCATGACAATCCCCCAGCAGTCACTGACAGGACTTCCTAGCTTAGCTCTGCCAAGTGAAATTAAAAAATAGAAGAAAACGTGCTACACTGGTATTAGATCAGGTGGTTTCTCCCTAGGAAACTGCCTTTGAGGGAGTTTAGCTAACACTCTTCTTATGTTAAGGACACGTTATGTCACAGCTGTGGGCAGCAGAAGGTGCAGACTTTTGGGGGGTATGGGAGGGATATGTATTAAAAGAAACAATAATTTTTACAACATGTAGAGATGGATGGATACATTTGTCAGTCTATACACATGCATAGTTGATTAAAATAAAATACATAATTTCAAAATAGAGAAATTTAAAAGGTTAAGAGCTGGAAAGGGTGGTAGTAATCTAAAAATATTTAAGAAGCTATATTTTTCTACAGACAATTTTATATATCTTCTAGAACATTGATCCCCAGGCAAATGCTAATTCCATCTGTGGAATGTACAGCACACCAAGTATCCATACAGTAACTCTGCCACTTTTAAAATCATAGATCGGTGTTGTTCTGTGAAATGAAATGGATCTTTTCTCTAAAGAAAGGTCTTATTTCTCCTTCTCCCTAAAGTCTGTTTCCTTTTGTTCAGACTCAGGACTACAAATGACATGTTTGAGAGAAGGCTCTTGATGGATCAGTTCAACAAAAGGCAGGGTTATCTATTCTGAGGCCATTTCCTTCCTCCCCACCCCCCACCCTTACCCTGCCCCCAGAACTGTTACCTGAGCTATTCTCTATTTCTGACGTTGATTGAAAAGCTCAGCATAGTGTTTGTATTACATTTGCCAGATTTGTGGCTGTGAACACAACTGGTTAGTCCATGGGAGCGAGATGGCTGGGAGTTGAAGCTAGACAAATTCAGACTGCAAATGTTTAACTTTGAGGGTAATTAACCATTGAAACAATTTACCTATGGTCACGGTGGATCCTCGATCACTGGCAATTTTTAAATCAAGATTGGATTTTTTTTTTAAAGATACACTCTAGTTCAAACAGGAATTATTTAGGGGAAGTTTAATGGTCTGTGTTATGCAGGAGGTCAGACTAGATGATTACAGTGGTCTCTTCTGGCCTTGGAATCTATGAGTTGCCCTTTGTAGTTTTTTATAGATTAGTCCAATATTTCAAATGGAATTATCATTCTCACTGATCCTTTACTTGTGCTTGTGTTTCCTGAATGGCATGAGTAGATGCATACTCAAATAGAGAGTCACCCAAAATAATTCCCTAACAGTGTACCATTGTTTTATGCATATGCTCATTGTCACAGGAAGTCGTTGAGACCAGGAACATAGCAAGATTCAAAAAAGGATTGGAGATGTATATTAGAGAATATCCAGAGCTGTCATAATTAATGATCACAGAAATGTTGGGAAGGATATTAAACCTCATGCTCCAGGGTTAAGATAATCTGCAATTATTAGGGCTTGTCTACACTTACCGGGGGATCAATGCGTGGCGATTGATTCATTGGCAGTCGATTTAGCGAGTCTAATGAAGACCCACTAAATCGACCGCAGAATGCTTTCCCGCCGACTCCTGTACTCCACCTGACCGAGAAGCACAATGTGAGTCGACGGGAGAGCATCTCCCGTCGACATAGTGTAGTGTGGGCCCCACGGTAAGTAGATCTAAGTACATCGACTTCAGCTACATTATTCAGGTAGCTGAAGTTGCGTAACTTAGATCGATCTCTCCCCAGTACTGTAGACAAGGCCTTGGACACCAGAGTGAGACCTAAAGTATGTGGGGTGGGGTGGGGATTATTCCATACCTCCCTTCCATGGGATTATTTCACCTTCCTCTGATGCATCTGCTGCTGGCCTCTGCCAGAGTAAGGATACTTAACTGAACAGACTTCAGTATGGCAGCTCAGATGTTAGCCTCATTATCCATATGCACAAGAGGGGAAGGTAGTGTTCATGCAATTGCCTTTTCTTGACTTTCTAATGTTTATCCATGTAACCTTAATATTCTATTAATACAATTGTTCTATTGAATTGACTGAGCTATAGGAGGAGTTTTAAAAGGTTACTGGTCCTGTCATAGTAATGAAAAGTGGTTCCTTAATATGAATGAAAGAGCAGGTGATTCACAACCAGCAGGGATCCTGAGGTATTTTCCCCTCAGAATATTTAAATTTGAGAAAAATGTAAGTATTCCCATTCTTTTAGTCTTCAAACTTTTGAAGTCTGAAATCCTTTGGTAATATTTCCCTAAATGTACTAAAACATCTTTGTATCCAAACCATCAAAGTTTAGTTGAAGCTGCAGATGTTCTGGGGGTTTTATGATCTTTTCTGAATTGGTTCACCCATCCCCATAAGACATAAAACAAGAAAGGGAACCAGTAGTGCAAGAGCTGGAAAATGACAAAAAATGTTCTTACTGGGAACTAAAACTCTCGCTTCTATATGTATCAAAAAACTTGGCTGTCAGCTGAATCAATTTTTGTACAATCAATATACAGAAACTGGCTTTTCTCTTTGGTCCTTTTGATCCTTGGAAAAATATAAACTAAGTGTTTGGTAACTCTGCTGACTTGAGAAGGTGTTACAGTTTTTTGCTCCTTTTCTTAAATATTAAAACAGTCTAGTTGATGATTTTCTGCACTTAATGTTAGATTGACTGACATTAATGTTATTAAATTGGGAAAAAAATCTTTAAGAAATGTAATGCATTTAGAATGATAGCAGAAAAGAGAAAATATATGGGCCTGATTCATTACACTGGACCACTATGTTACACTGGTGTAAAATTGGAGTAACTTCATCAAAGGAGTTATATCAGCCAAAAAAACAGAGCAACACAGCAGTAAATCAGACTCATATGTAGGGCAAAAAGCATACTAGTTGTTAATGAGATCTGAAATTGCTTTGATGCATTATCTGAGCTATTGTACTGTATACACTTTTAATAGAAATTAAAGATTTATGTGGCGTGATGCAAATCCCAGTGTAAGTGGTATAACATTACCCTCGAACAAATATTAAAATCAGAATAGATATGTTTTTAAAAAACTATGTTCCAGATAGCAATTTGGGTATTCAGCTTCTGTTCTGAAATTTAATCTCCAACCAAAAGTAAAGGTCTGTAGAAGGCAGATGAAAAGAAAATTGGACATGGACAACTATATATTTTTACATATAATATGGCTTTTTAATATGCCAATTTCAAAGACAAAGCAGGAAGGGGGGGGGGCGGCGCGGGAGGAAGGAGGTTTGTGAGATTTAAAGTTAACTATGGTAATTGGCCAAATATAGCAATTAGATGTTATGCCTACTCGTCTGGAGCTAAGTTGCACAAAAGGGTAAAAGAACAAAGTTGCAAAATGCTGATGGCCTAGCACTGATGGGAAACCACAAATATAACTTGTAAGTTAGTCATAGCTGCTTCTCCTAGGCCTTTTTTTCTAATATCCATGATTTAACCATGTAAGTGAGCTTTTCAGGAATCTTGTAGTAAAAATGGCTATAGCATTGCTTGACATAGGTGCTTACGCTGTGTTACATGTAGAGGGCCTTGCATCTTTATTGCAATAGGAATGAATCAAGGTTGCGTAGTAAAAGAGACTAGTTTTGTAGGACCCCAGCCTCAGATGTTGCAGGAGTTGAAAGATGCGTGATGAAAAAGGCAGGGGCCCTGCAGGACGAGAAAGGACCGTCTCATGGTTAAGGCAGCTGAACAATGACCTGGAGAATTAGATCCCAGCCTCTGCCACAGAGTTACTGTGTGATGCTGGTCAAGTTACTCAAACCAGACTTTTCACAGGTGACCACTAATTGTATGCGACTCTTTTCTGGGTACCCAACATGAGACACCTGGGGTCAGATTTGCAGAAGTGCTGAGTGTGCACAACTGCAGCTGAAGACAATTGGAACTGTGCTTTGAAAATATAATGTGCTATAAAAATGTTAAGTATTCTGAAAAATCAGGGCCTGGGTGTCTTAAGTTGGGCTCCCTACGTTAGTGGATACTTTTGACAACTTTGGCTACAGGCTTTGTGTACCTTGATTTCCCAGCTGTAAAAAGAGAGTAATCATATCACCCCACTGCACAAGGGTGTTATGAGAAGAAATTCATTAACATTTGTGAAGACCATAGAAATACCCAGGAGGAAATTAATAATTTTGTATTCAGTGCTGGGTTTGGATGGTATATGGTAAATAAGGCCTGGAGCTATACATAGAAGCAAGCAGTTTAAAGTACTCTAAAAAGCCTTGGTTTTTGTTTTGTTTGTTGTTTTTAACTCACGACTATCTGTATATACCTTTGTATGTATTTACAGCAATGGATATCCTCTATATATTAGAGAGGATAATATAAAGATCCTCTCTAATATATAGAAATGAGGAGAGGAGGAAATTAGCTACCTCTGAAGCTTATAAAAGATGTTAAAAGTAACCAATTTAAAACCACAACATACATTTATTTTTAACTGGATCTGGTTATTAGCAATATTTGCTAATTCCCCCTAGGGATGCTCTGAGCTTTGCAGACTGAAGCGCTGAGCATGGAAAATATTTTAAGTTTGTTTTTAATAAAATGTAAGTCATTTGAAATCGCCTGCTTTTGTAACAAGCCTTAGGGCTTGTCTACATGGCGAGTTAATGCATAGTATTATGAGTCTACAATGCAATAGCTTGCCATGTACCAGCTTGCTGTGTGGACCCTGTTACCATGCACTGAATGCTCTGTAGTGCTCCTTCTCCAGTGCTTGTAGACCCTGCCAGCTCATAAATCTGGAAGCGGGGTTCATCCGGAAATTAGTTTGAACAGATATTAATGGAAAGCTGGACCTATCAGAAGACTTTTTTAAATGAGCCACATTTCATTCATTTTTAATTCCCACTTTCTTTGACTCAGCCTAAATATCATCTAACTTGAAAGCATTATGAGGAAATACCATCTCCCACATTGTCTGAAGGCTTTGACTGCTGTGGAACTTGCCTGGGTGAGGAATTGGGGAGCTCCTGGGATGTGGTGCATGGAGGTCTGTATGCTCTATATGCTGCCTGCACAACTCCATGGGCACGAGACTGGCAGAGAGAGAGAGAGAGAGAGAGTTTGTGGTGGGGAATGGAAGGAGTAGGAGTGAGGTTACTGAGTGTATTATTAGTCATGTAGTGGTTATATCCATCTACCTCCTGTGCAACCAAGGAGAGCAGCCTTGCAGCAGAACTAATGTAGGTGTGGGGTCTGCGCAGGGGATACTATTGTGTTTTAGAACATTTACTAATACATTGTGAAGTTTTATAAATAATTCTGTTAAGACAATTATGTTTTTGTGATTCATGACGTCCTTGTTAATCCACAATTCAGTTATATACAGAGGGTCTCCCACACAGCTGTGCAACTTAACAAAGATGTACTGTAAATACAACAGGAACTGTAAGATTTAAGACTTTTAAAACTAATAATGGATTTTCCATGCAGAAGTAAAACCTAGCCCCATCTGCCCAAGGTAATATCTAAACAAGATTTATATATGTATGTGAGAACAATGATCCTAATGTATGTATATACAAATCTGTTTTAGAGAAACTACCCAGAAGACCAGCAAATTGGTAACCCGGTGTAGCCTTTAGCTAAAGGTCAAATCTAAAGTATTCCAAAGTTTCCAGTACAAATTAAAGTAGTTGGTATCAAAGATAATAATTGTCATTTGGGGGCGGGGAGAAGAAGTTAGTTCAGATGAGCTGGAGCTGCTGTTGTTGCTATTGTTAATTTTGATCTTGTTTAATCCCAGTTGTTGTAAAAGTTGCCTTTTACAGGTAATAGTGAGTTATGAAAACTCAGAGATTTGGGTTCTAAGTGGTTTTGTGTGCATCTTCTTTTGTTTTGATTGTTATTGTTTTCTACCTCCTAAGACACAAAATCTCCAAGTAAAACTTACTCCAAACCACTACGTTTTGTGTGTCTTCCACCTGAATCAATATGTTGTCATCTGCTTGAGTATCTTTTTTTTTGTTCTGTATTGGTGTTTGTACAGCTCCTAGCACAGTGGGGGCCTGGTCTGGGGCTCCTGGTCTGGGGCTCAATACAAATAATAAATACAATAATAAATAAATAATACCATTGTGTAAGTTTCATACAGCTCTAGTCCATGCTGTGGCTTTCACTGCATTCAACCAGGTGCCAAAGGGCTTAGATACTGCTGTAATGAGCCTGGTATAAAAGCCTAGATAGATAGAGATATCCCATACAAGGACATGCCAGAACAGTTTAGCTTCCTTAGCCTCCTTTGTGTTCCTGCTCTCTCTCTCTCTCTCAAAAAAAGAGTTTTCTTTATTTTTTTAAATTAATGTTCACATTTATTTTTGGCTGAATTATAAATAACAGTTGTAGAACATTAGTGACCCTGTTTTGGATTCACCTGTGGTATCAATGCTGAAGACCTGCATCCTAATCACCAGTGCACCTAGGTGGCAGAGACATAGTGTTGTGAGCTCATGCTGATCTGAGGATTTGAGATGAATAGCGCCCGTATTGATTTCCCTGTAATGGAGTGTAAAAGAAAAACGTACAGGTTTGGGTTGCAGGTATTTTCATGGGGTATTAAATTGGTGGATTAGTTGCAAACAGCAGTACTGATAAAGACTCCTGTCCATCTTGATGGTTGGGCCTTTGTATTAAAATGACACATAAATAACCTATTATGTCCCCCACCCATGGAAATTCAAATGCACCTGTCAACTTGATAAAGCACTTGCCTGGAGGGAAGCATTGTTTACATTTTCACTCCATTCTTCAGAAAAAGTGAGATTCTAATTATTTTTCCCACTGTAAATTAATGCTGACTATGATGGTTAGCATATCTCTGTATTGTTATATCTATGGGAAAGTTAAATAATAGAGCTGATCCATCATGTATTATGCAACGTGCATTTTTATGACAGGCTTCCCTGTGATCTTATTATGCCTCTCTTCATAAATACTCACTTTTTTCAGCAGCTGGGGGAATCTTTGTTGACTGCTGGTTCAGAAGTTGAAATCTGTCCTATGTGTAATGGAAAATGTAATTTACGTGTTTATGAGGCAGTGAACTTTGCTATTTTATAAGGGAAAAGATAAGGATGTACAGTGCACTCCACTAATAATGGACATCATTATAATAGAAAATTGGTTACAATATATACTACAACAGTTTTTCCAAACCAAGCATATTAAATTCAATAATAGGTTTGTTTCTGGATATATTAGACAGAAATTTTGTGATTAGGGATGGGCAAACCAGTTGAGATCAAATAAAAAATTATCTGGATCTTTGCCCGAAAACCAGAAACAACCCAGACAATTGCCCAAAACCTGCCCCCCAGACTATGAACCATTTTTGAAGGTTGAACGAGTTCAGTTTAACTATTTTTTTGGTACTGATTACTTTTCATTTTTGTGAGGTTCCTCCTGGAATTGGAAGCAGGATTGTGGTAATATCATGAAGCGGGCTGGTTTTGCAATATTTCTTTATGGACTGCAAATGTGTTATTGTCAGAATTTTTTTTGCTATCCAGTTTCTAAACAAGGGAAGGACAAGGCTATTGGCATGTTTTGAAAACCCCAAAACAGAACCTGTTCGCTTAAGTTCTTCAGTCTAGTTTTGAAGACCCAACTGATTTCGATACCCTTTAGGATGCTTATACAAACTGCACTGAATCTCTAAACGTTTGGTTGAGAACATTAGAATGGCCATAACTGAGTCAGACCAAAGGTCCATCTAGCCCAGTATCCTGTCTTCTGACAGTGGCCAATACCAAGTGCCCCAGAGGGAATGAACAGGTAATCATCAAGTCATCCATTCCCTGTCTCTCATTCCCTGCTTGTGGTAACAGAGGCTAGGGACAACATCCCTCTTCATTCTGGCTAATAGCCATTGATGGACCTATCCTTCATGAATGTATCTAGTTCTTTTCTGAACCCTGTTATAGTCCTGGCCTTCACAACATCCAATGGAAAGGAGTTCCACAGGTTGATTCTGTGTTGTGTGAAAAAATATTTCCTTTTGTTCATTTTAAACCAGCCGTCTATTAATTTTGTTTGGTGACCCTTAGTTCTTGTGTTATGAGAAGGAGTAAATAACACTTTCTTATTTATTTTCTCCACACCAGTTATGATTTGATAGACCTCTATCATATCCCCCCTTAGTAGTCTCTTTTCCAAGCTGAAAAGTTCCAGTTTTATCAATCTCTCCTCATACAGAAGCCATTCCGTACCCCTAATCAATTTTGTTGTCCTTTTCCAATTCCACTATATCTTTTTTTAGATGGGGCGACCACATCTGCATGTAGTATTCAAGATGTGGGCATACCATGGATTTATATAGAGGCAATATGATAGTTTCTGTCTTATTATCTATCCCTTTGTTAACGACTCCCAACAGTCTGTTTGCTTTTTTGACTGCCGCTGCACATTGTGTGGATGTCCTGCACATTGAGTAGGAGAACACTTCAATCTCCGTGGACATTCAATAACAGATTTAAAAGTAGCCATCCTTCAACAAAAAAACTGCAAAAACAGACTTCAAAGAGAAACTGCAGAGCTACAATTCATTTGCAAATTTAACATCATTAATTTGGGCTTGAATAGGGACTGGGAGTGGCTGGCTCACTACAAAAGCAATTTTCTCTCTCTTAGTATTGACACCTCCTCATCAATTATTGGGAGTGGACTACATCCACCCTGACTGAATTGGCCTTGTCATCACTGGTTCTCCACTTATAAGGTAACTTCCTTCTCTTCATGTGCCACTATATTTATGCCTCTATCTGTAATTTTCACTCCATGCATCTGAAGAAGTGGGGTTTTTTACCCATGAAAGCTTATGCCCAAATAAATCTGTTAGTGTTTAAGGTGCCACCTCATTGGTTTTGTGGATACAGACTAACACGGCTACCCCTCTGATACTTGACATTGAGTGGATGTTCTCAGAGAACTATTCACAATGACTCCAAGATGCCTTTCTTGCATTATTGCCTCTCTCATAGACTCATAGACTTTAAGGTCAGAAGGGACCATTATGATCATCTAGTTTGACCTCCTGCACAATGCAGGCCACAGAATCTCACCCACCCACTCCTGGAATAATCCTCTCACCTATGTCTCAGCTATTGAAGTCCTCAAATCATTGTTTAAAGACTTCAAGATGCAGAGAATCCTCCAGTAAGTGACCCGTGCCCCATGCTGCAGAGGAAGGCAAAAAACCTCCCGAGCCTCTGCCAATCTATCCTGGAGGAAAATTCCTCCCCGACCCCAAATATGATGATCAGCTGAACCCTGAGCATGTGGGTAAGACTCACCAGCCAGACACCCAGGAAAAAGTTCCCTGTAGTAACTTCTAACATCCCATCACTGACCATGGGTCTTATTTACCACTGATGGCAATTAATTGACCTTTGACTAAGATCATGTTATCCCATCAAACCATCCCCTCCACAAACTTATCTAGCTTAATCTTGAACCCAGATAGGTCTTTTGCCCCCACTGCTTCCCTTGGAAGGCTGTTCCAGAACTTCACTCCTCTGATGGTTAGAAACCTTTGTCTAATTTCAAGTCTAAACTTCCTGATGGCCAGTTTATATCCATTTGTTCTTGTGTCCACATTGGTACTGAGTTTAAATAATTCCTCTCCCTCCCTGGTATTTATCCCTCTGATATATTTAAAGAGAGCAATCATATCTCCCCTCAGCCTTCGTTTGGTTAAGGTAAACAAACCAAGCTCCTTGAGTCTCCTTTCATACGACAGGTTTTCCATTCCTCGGACCATCCTAGTGGCCCTTCTTTGTACCTGTTCCAGTTTGAATTCATCCTTCTTAAACATGGGAGACCAGAACTGCACACAGTATTCCAAATAAGGTCTCACCAATGCCTTGTATAATGGTACTAACACCTCCTTATCTCTACTAGAAATACCTTGCCTAATGCATCCCAAGACCGCATTAGCTTTTTTCACGGCCATATCACATTGGCGATTCATAGTCATCCTGTGATCAACCAGGACTCTGAGGTCCTTCTCCTCTTCCATTACTTCCAACTGATGCGTCCCCAGGTTATAAATAAAATTCTTGTTATTAATCCCTAAATGCATAACCTTACACTTCTCAGTATTAAATTTCATCCTATTACTATTACTCCACTTTACAAGGTCATCCAGATCTTCCTGTAGGATATCCCAATCCTTTTATGAATTGGCAATACCTCCCAACTTTGTGTCATCCGCAAAATTTATTAGCACACTCCCACTTTTGGTGCCGAGGTCAGTAATAAAAAGATTAAATAAGATTGGTCCCAAAACTGATCCCTGAGGAACTCCACTAGTAACCTCCCTCCAGCCTGACAGTTCACCTTTCAGTATGACCCGCTGTAGTCTCCCCTTTAACCAGTTCTTTATCCACCTCTCAATTTTCATACTGATCCCCATCTTTTCCAATTTAACCAATAATTCCCTATGTGGTACTGTATCAAATGCCTTACTGAAATCGAGGTAGATTAGATCCACTGCGTTTCCTTTATCTAAAAAAATCTGTTACTTTCTCAAAGAAGGAGATCAGTTTGGTTTGGCATGATCTACCTTTTGTAAAAACCATGTTGTAATTTATCCCAATTGCCATTGACCTCAATGTCCCTAGCTACTTTCTCCTTCAAAGAAAGGACCTTGCATACTACAGATGTCAAACTAACAGGCCTGTAGTTACCCGGGTCACTTTTTTCCCCTTTCTTAAAAATAAGAACTATATTAGCAATTCTCCAGTCAAATGATACAACCCTTGAGTTTAGAGATTCATTAAACATTTTTGCTAATGGGCTTGCAATACTCTCTCTCTCTCTCTCCTTCCACTCCATCAGTGACACCAGCATCATTCAGCCCTATCTCAGCTTCTCTCACAAACCTCTCTGCACTTTCTTTCACGTTGTCCTCAAGGCCCACCTCTTCATTATGCCTATAACTAATCAGTTAATTAATGATGATTAGTTAGAGGGACAGATGGAGACAGTCGACACACATTTTGTCTATTTACAATAATACTTTTAAAGAAAACATATATAAAATAATATATTTCATTGTGTCCTTCTCCCTTTATATGTCATTTGTCATTTAACCCTAGGCAGAATGGACTGTCTTTCTATCTGTTTGTAGAGTACCTAGCAAAATGAGGCTCAAGTCCTGATTGGGAACCTCTGGTTGCTTCCACAATATATAATTTAAATAATAGTTATAGGCCCATCAGCGCAAAAAAAATGAAATGAAAGAATCATGACACTTTTCAAGCATTTTGAAAATGTTTTTATTTCCAAGTTTGTGAAAGCAATGTATTTTTATATAATTTTCATGCATTTTTACTACAAAATGTTCAGGTTTTGGTTTGTATGTTTTTTTCCTTCCCCTTCTCTCTTTTGTCTTTTTTCCCCTTTTTTCTATTTTGCTTCAGAAAAGGGGTCAGGAAAAGCAAAATTGGAACCTAAAACCCCCAGACATTTTAAGAAAGTTAAAGTAAATGAAACTATTTCTCTTTTTTTTTTTAATTTTGAAAACAGGCCATTTTTTGAACAAAAATAATGTTATGACTAAAATAATTCCAACCAGCTTTAATGACTCAATCTAACTCCAGCTTTAACTGAAAACCTTTGAGACTTGAGGGGTATCCTGCACACCGGATAGATCCGATGATTTTTCTCACTTCATACCTTCCCTGGTTCTCTCCCGCAGAAGCACGTGTTTATTCCCTGTCCTCACAGTGTAGCCTAGGGGAAAGTTCCCTGAGCTGAGAAAGTGGTGACCAGAAGTTTAATCTCACCTCTTCGCAGTGCTATTTAAATGCCCATGCACTTCACTATCCTCTGTGGCCTTATGGAGCCTGTAGCCCAAATTTTATAAGATGTTTGCAGCTAAGATATAGACAGACACAGCCCTGCCTTTGCTAATGTAAATCAGGTATGTGCAAAAATGTGCATACACTTAGGCACACGAGTCTTTGAAAATTTGGATTTGTATATAGAGTGCAGAAATTGTAAGCATGGATGTATCTGTTCTAACTAGTCTGCTGGGTATGTAGTTGTTCAGAGAAATAATAGACCACCACCAATATATAATATCCACTTAAATCATTACTAGAAACAATTGCAGTATTCATTGCAAATATATTACCTTTTTTTCTGTCATTCTTGATCCATCCTGATTTCTGCAGATTTTTTTTTTAAATTTTATATTTCATTGATTCCTCCCCTTACTCCTAAAATAAGGGGAGAATGAGCAGGAGGACCCAAAAGTAAAGGAATGGGAAAGGAGGGAAAGGAAAGGAGAGTGACATTTCTGTTTCTATCCCCTGTGACTTAAAGATTACTAAAAAATTAGACCAAATCTTTTCAAATTTGTCTGCCATTCCTCTTCTCCAAAATACTACCTGCTCTTTAGCTGCCAGGTCAGCCGTCGCTGAGCCAAGTTTCTAGCCCTGGAGGCAGTCTGCTCTTCTATCTAAGCAATGTGAGTAATTTGGCCACAAGGACTTCTCCAGAGAAGCAAGCTTTCCTAGAATTGATGGGATATATCCCAAAACACAGTTCTGGGAGTTAACTTTTAAGGAGCTATACATTATCATATTAATCCTGCCTACTTCTAGACAGAAGGATTGTATCCTGGTTTTCACCGAATGGTTTGTGTGGACAAATTTCATTCTATATGGTGTATGTGAACTGGTCACTTCAGCTATTGACCTTTTTGTTGTTTGTGGTGTGTGATTGGTCACCTAAGTGAGAGCATATTACTTCTGCTCCTTGTCTGTATTAAATTTATAAACAAATGAACAATTAATAACAAATATCAAGGAGCAAATAATGAATAGCAAACATTCTTATCTGCACAGAGATGACTGCATATGTGTGCAAATAATGATACCCATTCAAAAAATAGCCATTCCCTAAACATTTGTGTATATAAAAACCTGTTTGCATGAATATTCACCAACAGGGGAAGATAAGGGTGCAAGCATTGTTGAATTGAATCATTGTCTGTGAAGAGAGTGTTTGTGAACAGCTCTAAAAACAACATGAGTGGTTGCATTCACCATTCCATACTGGGGTAGGTTGTGATGTATCCCTAAATGGCCATATAGGGACTCATCTGGTTCTAAAGTCCAGGAGCAAGAGGGAGAATGGGCTTGTCAGTATTGCTACTTCCTATATTAACAGATGGCTGGAGAGAGGATGGAGCCCTCACTTCACCCTTTATGGTATATGTAGGTGGCAATGACAAAGGGAAAGGTAGGAGAGAGATCCAAATTTAGGCTGCTGGGGAAGACATTAAAGTCCAGGACCTCCATGGTAGCATTCTCTGACATGCTTCCTGTTCCATGCACTGGGCCAGAAAGACAGGCCTCAATGCGTAGATGAGACAATAGTGTACGGATGTGGGTTTTAAGTTTATTAGGAACTGTAGAACCTTTTGGGAAAGGAGGAGCCTGTACAGGAAGGATGGACTCCACCTAAACCAAACTGGAACCAGATTGCTGACATGTAAAATGAAAAAGGTTTTAGAGGAATTTTTAAACTAAGGGCTGGGAAAAAGCCAACGGGTATGAAGAATTATGTAGGTTGGGCAGAGACATCTTTTAGGGATGAATTTATTAAAGGGGGAATTGTATATTCCAGTAAAGAGGTGAGGTAAAAGTGTAGATAGGAGTGAGTGGGGAATAATCAAATGTAAGAGTCCCATTTAAATATAGCACATGAATGAAAGTAATTGAATAATGACAACATGTACAGTGCTTATATCCAAATGCTAGAAGTCTAAGTATTAAGATGGGTGAACTAGAGTACCTGACATTAAATGAAGATCTTGAAGTAATAGACATCACAGAAACTTGGAATAAGGATAATCAATGGAACGTGGAAATACCAGAGTACAAAATATATAGGAATGACATAGTAGATTGTGCTGGTCGAGGAGTGGCATTGTATATGAAAGAAAGCATAGTCAAATAAAGTAACAAATTTAAATGAATCAAAATGCACCATAGAATCTCTCTGGATAGAGCGATTACAGAGCCTACAAAAGCAGAAAATGCAACAACAGGGGATTTCAACTATGCTCATATTGACTGGGTATATGTCACCCCAGGAAGTGATGCAGAGACAAAATTTCTAGACACCTGAAACGACTGCTTCTTGAGCAGCTTATTCTGGAACTCACAAAGGGAGAGGCAATTCTTGTTTTAGTCCTAAGTGGGGGACAGGATTTGGTTCAAGAGGTAAATATAGCTGAACCGCTCAGTAATAGCAACCATAATATAATTACATTTAATATCCTTGTAGAGGGAAAAATTCTAAAGAAACCCACCACAGTATCATTTAACTTCAAAAAGGGGAACTACACAAAAACGACGATGCTAGTTAAACAGAAATTAAAAGGAACAGTCACATGGGTGAAATGCCTGCAGACTGCATGGAACCTATTTAAAAATGCCATAGCAGAGGTTCAAACTAAATGTATACTCCAAATAAAAAAAATAGAAAACAGCAAGAGGACCAAAAATGCCACCATGGCTGAATAGAGTAAAAGAGGCAGTTGGAGGCAAAAAAGCATCCTTTAAAAATGTGAAGTTTCATCCTAATGAGGAGCATAAACTCTGGCAAGTCAAGTATAAAAGTATAGGAAGGCAGGCCAAGAAGAATTTCAAGAGCAACTAGTGTGAGAAAGTTCCTCCTCTACCTTGGTGGGTCCTGCGCTTATTGGCAGATTTTGCTTGCCTCAGAGATCTTCGACTCTGGTAGAACCCACAGTCCAGGTTAATTCCTCCTGTGTCTGATCAGGAGTTGGGAGTTCTGGGGGGAACCCGGGCCCGCCCTCTACTCCGGGTTCCAGCCCAGGGCCCTGTGGACTGCAGCTGTTTAGAGTGCCTCCTGGAACAACTGCACGACAGCTACAACTCCCTGGGCTACTTCCCCATGGACTCCTCCCAACACCTTCTTTATCCTCACCACAGGATCTTCCAGCAGTATGCCTTCTCACTCTCAGCTCCTAGTGCCTCTTGTTCCCAGCTCCTCACACGCAACCTCCTTCCACAGCTCCTGACATCCCCCCCTCACTGACTAACTGGAAGGCTTTTAACTAGTTCCAGCCAGTCCTTGATTGGCTTCAGGTGTCCCAATCAATCTAGTCATCTCCACTACTTTTTCTAGAAGGATCTTAATTGGCCCCAGGTGTCTTGATTAACCTGGAGCAACTGCCATTTGGTTAACAAGATAATAGGGATTTGTTTAGCCTGGGGCTAACATACAGGTTCCTCACCACTTTCCTATAGCCATCTGGCCTTGCCCCGTCACACTAGATAAAGATACAAAAACTAACTGCAAAAAAAAATTAAGTAAATCAGAAAGAGGAAGCCTGCCAAACAGTCTGTGTGGCCACTGGACAATTGAGGTGCTAAAGAAGCACTCAAGAAAGACAAGGCTGTTGTGGAGAAGCTAAATGAGTTCTTTGTGTCATTTTTTACTGCAGAGGATGTGGGGGATATCCCCACACCTGAGCCATTCTTTTTAGGTGACAGTTCAGAGGAACTGTCCCAGACTGAGATGTCAATAGAGATTTTGGAACAAATTGATAAATTAACAATAAGAAGTCACCAGGACCAGATGGTATTCACTCAAGAGTTCTGAAGGAACTCAAATATGAAATTGCAGAAATACTATCACTTAAACTAGCTCTGTGCCAGATGACTGGAAGGTAGCTAATGTAATGTCGTTGCTGTTGTTTTTTAAAGAAAGGCTCCAGAGGTGATCAGGCTGGTAAGACTAACTTCAGTCACAGGCAAATTGGTTGAAACTCTAGTATAGAACAGAATTATCAGACATGTAGATAAACACTCTATGTTGGAGAAGAGTCAAAATGGTTTTTGTAAAGGGAAATCATACCTCACCAATCTATTAGAATTGCAACAAGCATGTGGACAAGAATGATCTAGTTGAGACAGTGTACTTGTACTTTCAGAAAGCCTTTGACAAAGTCCTTCACCAAAGGCTCTTAAGCAAAGTAAGCAGTCATGGGAAAAGAGGTAAGGTCCTCTCATGGTTCAGTAACTGGTGAAAAAATAGGAAACAAAGGATAGGAATAAATGATCAATTTTCACTATGGAGAGCGATAAATAGTGGGGTCTCCCAAGGATCGATGCTGGGACCTGTACTGTTCAACATATTTATAAATGATTTGGAAAAGTGCGTGAACAATGAGGTGGCAAAATTTGAAGACAGCACAAAATTACTCAAGATAGTCCAAAGCAGACAGGGAAGAGTTATAAAGGGATCTCACAAAACTGTGTGACTGGGCAACAAAATGGTAGATGAAATTCGATGTTGATAAGTACAAAGCAATACATATGGGAAAAATAATCCCAACTATACATATAAAATGATAGGGTCTAAATTAGCTTTTACCTCTCAAGAAAGAGATCTTAGAGTCATCATGGATAGTGCTCCGAAAACTTCCACTCAATGTGCAGCAGCAGTCAAAAAAGCTAACATTATGTTAGGAACCATTAGAAAATGGATAGATAATAAAACAGAAACTATTATAATGCCACTATATAAATCCATGGTACACCCCCATCTTGAATATCGTGTGCAGTTCTGGTTGCCCCATCTCAAACAAACTTTATTAGAATTGGAAAAGGTACAGAGAAGGGCAACAAAAATGATCAGCAGTATGAAGCAGCTTCCCTATGAGGAGAGATTAAAAAGACTGGGACGGTTCAGTTTAGACAAGAGATGACTAAAGAGGAGTATGATAGAGGTCTATAAAAGATGAATGGTGAGGAGAAAGTGAATAGGGAAGTGTTAGTTATCCCCTCACAGTACACAAGAACTAGGGGGTCACCCAATGAAATTAATAGGCAGTAGATATAAAACAAACAAAAGTAAATACATCTTCACACAATGCATGGTCAATCTGTGGAATTTGTTGCCAGTGGATGTTGTGAAGGCCAAAACTATAACTGGCTTCAAAAAAGAAGCTGGGAGTGGACAACTGGGGATGGATCGCTTGAAACTGCTCTTCTGTGTCCATTCTCTCTTAAGCATCTGGCACTGGCCATTGTCAGAAGACAGGATATTGGGCTACATGGACCATTGGTTTGACCATTCTTATGTTCCCTTCTCCCACCAATACACCAGCCTGAGCTGACACAAGAAGGAAAGTAAACACCCAGTAAAGGGCACTGTAATTTCCCCCCTTCAGCAAGGGGAGATTGTGATGCTTTCTTGGGGTTCCCAGGACTGAGTCCCCTATTACCTCCTGCTTCCAGTAAAAGGTAGTCTTTCTTGTGGTAGCTGGGTGTTGGCTCCCTCATACTGCCAGCCTTCAGCTACTCAAGAGCTCTCCTCTGGCTTATGCCAGCCCTAAATTTGCCTTTCAGGTTAACATTAGATGCACCCCAGTCCCCGAACTCATCTGAAGCATCCCCCTGCAATATCCAGCCATTAACCACTGAACACTCCCTCAAATTACCAGATTTGCTGCCCCAGGGGAACTGTCTACACAGTGAGACTGGTATAACTCAGGATCTAGTACTTTATTACATCACAACACTGAGTTATATATGTAGTGTAAACAATCAGAAGTATATTATTAAAGACTAAGAGATAGTGAGCATTGCAGGTAGGAACAGAAATGGATTTTTTTTCTTATATAACTGCCCTCAAAGACAAAACAATGTAAAACTTCAAAGCCTAAAAGTCCATTCGGTCCTACTTCTTGTTCAGCCAATTGCTAAGACAAACAAGTTGTTTACATTTACAGGAGATAATGCTGCCCTCTTCTTATTTACAGTGTCACCAGAAAGTGAGTATAGGCATTTGCATGGCACTTTTGTAGCCGGCATTGCAAGGTATTTACATGCCAGATATACTAAACATTTGCATGCCCCTTTATGCTTCAGCCACCATTCCAGAGGACATGCTGATGATGCTCATTAAAAAAAAAAGTGTTAATTAAATTTGTGACTAAACTCCTTGGAAGAGAATTAGATGTCCCCTTCTCTGTTTTACTTGCATTCTGCCATATATTTCATGTTATAGAAGTCTCAGATGATGACCCAGCACATGTCGTTCATTTTAAGAACACTTTCACTACAGATTTTACAAAATGCAAACAAGGTACCAACGTGAGATTTCTAAAGATAGCTACAGCACTTGACTCAAGGTTTAAGAATCTGAAGTGCCTTCCAAAATCTGAGAGGGACGAGGTGTGGAGCATGCTTTCAGAAGTCTTAAAAGAGCAACACTCCGATGTGGAAACTACAGAACCCAAATTACCAAAAAAGAAAATCAACCTTCTGCTGGTGGCATCTGATTCCGATAATGAAAATAAACATGCATCGGTCTGCACTGCTTTGGATTGTTATCGAGCAGAACCCATCATCAGCATGGATGAGTGTCCCCTGGAACTGTGGTTGAAGCATGAAGGGACATATGAATCTTTAGTGCATCTAACACATAAATATCTAAGCGATGCCGGCTACAACAGTGCACTGAGAACACCTGTTCTCGCTTTCAGGTGATGTTGTAAACAAGAAGCAGTCAGCATTATCTCCTGAAAATGTAAAAAAACTTGTTTCTTTGAGTGATTGGCTGAACAAGAAGTAGGACTGAGTGGACTTGTAGGCTCAACAATTTTACGTTTTATTTTTGAATGCAGGGGTTTTTTGTACATAATTCTACATTTGTAAATTCAACTTTCATGATAAAGAGATGAACTACAATATTTGTATTAGGTGAACTGAAAAATACTATTTCTTTGGTTTTTACAGTGCAAATACTTGTAATCAAATATAAAATATAAAGTGAGCACTGTACACTTTCTGTGTTGTAATTGAAATCAATATATTTGCAAATGTAGAAAATACCCAAAAAATATTTAAATAAATGGTATTCTATTATTGTTTAAAAGTGCGATTAATCATGTGATTAATCACAATTAAGTTTTTTACTTGCGCGATTAATTGCGATAATTTTTAAAAATAATTTGACAGCTCTAGTGTGTGTGTGTGTGCATATAATGTTTACTAAAAATGTTACCTATGAAATATGCCAAATAATGTCAATGGGGTTGTTTGAGGCATATGAGACTACTTGGTGTAAGAAACTGGTAAAATCTGGCTCCTACAAGCCTCAGGACAATACAGCTCCTGCAGGAACTGGGTTGGTGCAGGCTATTTTGACCACTGTTGCCTGAGACTTCTCTGAAGGTGGAGATCCACACAGCAGTGGGGGGAAAAGCAGAAGTTATTTCAGACTCTTTCTTTTAAGTAACTTACTCTGAATTTAAGTCAGACTTCCCCTACGCTGTCACACCCATGGAGTTGGGACACTACAGTGTCCCATGAAATGGCTTCCATGAAATTGGAAAGCAACACCACTTTCCAACTTCTGTACTTCTCAAGGCTAGATCCAGGTCCAAAGTCTCTGTTCCACCAACAGAAACAGAAGGGGGCCTGGGTCCTTAGTTTGTACTCACTCTTTACTCAGGCAAACCTTTCATTGACATGACTGGGTATTTTGCTTTATAAGTACAAAGTGAAAAGTGAATAAGGACTTCAGGATATGGCCCTATATGTATATGCAAATTTATCCTTATCGGATAAGTCTGCATGTTTATATTTTATTTACATATTACTCAGAAATTGAGAGTTGCAATTGTAGAGAAATGTAGCTCTGAAATAGCAAGAAATGATGAGACAAGAAATAGCAAGTTGCCCAAGTAACAGGTTCACAATACATGAACTATGAAATACATAACAATGTAGGTTTAACAACAAGAGACCAAAAAATCACTTAGAATAGGTCTGAATTATTTGTTCATTTGGATATATACTTAAGCAGAATGCTATTAATATTTCTAAAAGAAAAACCAATCATTCCCTTGTGTTACCGTGGAAGGCAGCTCACCATAAAATCCATTCTGGGATTATTCTTCAGTCGTTTTAGAAGAGGATGCTCTCCATATATGTTTATTTCATCAGTCAGTTAGTCCATGTCATATTATTAAATAAATCAGAGAAGACTGCACCAACACTGCTTCGGGCATTCAAAATTCAACTGAACTAAACAATTCACAGATATTATTGGCCCATTTTGTTCATAAATAGAACTATTTAGAAACAAGTTATCTCTCTGAAAAGTTACTATGGACAAGGGTGGGTGGGGTTACACGCTGATTTAACAGCGTCTAGACTGGATTATGAAAGCAGTTGCAATAGATTATATTATGTAGGCCCACAGGTGACAGACTGGTTATAATAAGATATATGCACATCTGGAAGATGTCGTTCTGTAATACCTGACCAAAGATCTTGCACTTTCAGGACCCAAGACATACATATACCCCATTATGGCCTGTCATTCCAGAGCACGCTCTTGCTCATATCATGCTACATAAAGGAATTCAATACAGCAAAACATCATCATCAACCAATCCTTTTTATATGAGGAGCTGCATTTTGAAAGGCAGAACAATCACTTTTGTTTATGCTTTACATTCCCTTTCGTCACTTGTTGGATTTATTTAATTGTGAGTTCATATTCGCTTCTTATAAATACCCCCTAGTAAGAGCCTGAAATCTTCCGCCACTTCTATAATTGTCTCAGAGTTAAGCTTCAATGTTGAACTGAGCTGACCTAATCTGGGGCTAGGTTGCCTCTGGCCTTAGTGTGGCGATGTGTGTGTGTTTGTGTGAGCACGCGCACGGCCATAGAATCACTCCTCGCCCGGGACTGCTGGGATGGCTACTAAAAATAAGGATTTCAGCAACAGCATGTCAGGGAATTTAAATAACCAAGGGACTCAGCTGGAACTTTTAATTCCCAAGAGGTCCTGAGCTTCCCTTGGAGGATAAAACTAGCCTTGGTTTTTGTTTTTGTTTTTAATTGTAGAGCTGGATTGGTTTTACAAAGATTGCCTGCAGGATGGCAATTCCCATGGTCACAACTGTTACCACAGAACATGCATTGGCGATGTTATGAAAGTTATTTGATGTCCTTTGACTATAATTGTCCCACTTTTGCCCTTTTCCCCATTACCAGTCTGTAATATTTGCTAACTATTTGCTACAATAAGATTGCAGCTCCACTCAAACCCAAGTAGATGGTTTTGGTCTGTTTTGCCCATTTTATACATTTTCTCTAAGTAGCAATGCTATTTTCAGATCAATTTTCTGCAATACTTATTCATAGATTCATAGATTCTAGGGCTGGAAGGGACCTCGAGAGGTCATCAAGTCCAGTCCCCTGCTCTCATGGCAGGACCAATTACTGTCTAGACCATCCCTGATAGACGTTTATCTAACCTACTCTTAAATATCTCCAGAGATGGAGATTCCACAACCTCCCTGGGCAGTTTATTCCAGTGTTTAACCACCCAGACAGTTAGGAACTTTTTCCTAATGTCCAACCTAAACCTCCCTTGCTGCAGTTTAAGCCCATTGCTTCTTGTTCTATCCTCAAATGCTAAGATGAACAAGTTTTCTCCCTCCTCCTTATGACACCCTTTTAGATACCTGAAGACCGCTATCATGTCCCCTCTCAATCTTCTCTTTTCCAAACTAAACAAACCCAATTCCTTCAGCCTTCCTTCATAGGTCATGTTCTCTAGACCCTTAATCATTCTTGTTGCTCTTCTCTGGACCCTCTCCAATTTCTCCACATCTTTCTTGAAATGCGGTGCCCAGAACTGGACACAATACTCCAGTTGAGGCCTAACCAGCGCAGAGTAGAGCGGAAAAATGACTTCTCGTGTCTTGCTCACCACACACCTGTTAATGCAACCCAGAATCATGTTTGCTTTTTTTGCAACAGCATCACACTGTTGACTCATATTTAGCTTGTGGTCCACTATAACCCCTAGATCCCTTTCTGCCGTACTCCTTCCTAGACAGTCTCCTCCCATTCTGTATGTGTGAAATGGATTGTTCCTACCTAAGTGGAGCACTTTGCATTTGTCCTTATTAAACTTCATCCTGTTTACCTCTGACCATTTCTTATATTTTGTGGGTCGATGAAAAGACTAAATATTCAGTAGCTGGAAAGCTATTTTTTGCTACATCTGCAGTTGATGAGCATGACATTGTTAATTATAATACTGGTAAGCAATTAAGAACAGGTACGGTACATAGTGGGGGGGAAATCGTCTAATTTCCTGTGTGAAATAAGCATAAATTATTGTGTTAGGAGTTAAGCACAACTTTCTCATATGGTAATATACAACTATTCCCAATTTATCGCAGATAAACTTGAGTAGTTATTTCTCTGTTGCTCATGATGGTTTTATATCTAACCTACTGTAGTTATAAAGCTGCCACATAACAGATCATGGTAATCTTTCATGAATCTTTATTTTTATGCTAGTATAGCATTTTCTATTCCCACACCTCTGTCAGTATTAATATTAAATGGCCATATATGTAGTGTGTAATATACATTGGGTAATATGTTTTATTAAAAATGTTAGTATATTTTGTCTTCACCACATGTATGTTTGTGTGAATATGTGTTTGTTTATATATACATATATATATACATACAACGTAAATGTACGTTCATGTACTATATATATATCTATATATCTATCTATCTATCTATCTATCTATCTATATATATATATATATATCTCCACAGGCACAGATCTATAGCCAATGTATTGTAATTTCTAACATAAAATATAATTTATCTTCTTTTTTTATGAGAAGTGTGTTCCAATCCTGTAAAAGTCTATGAATTTTTACGTCACACTGTACGTTCAAGAAGCAGTGATTGAAATCATTGTTGCAGAATGAATTAAAATTATTAATAAGACTTAAATCCACATGAGACTTACTAAATCATCTGATCTGACCTAAATTTATGACCCTGCCTCCCACTCCTTCACGTTGTATACTTCACAAAGAGGAGTGCACTGGCAGATGAAGAAGAAAAAGCAACACAGTAAAGATCAGTAAAAGCTGCAGTTCTGCATTAAATCTATGAAACACTTGGTAACGATAATAACATAAACAAATCAACTATAAGGGCATTCACATCAGGCCTAATTTCCAGATGAACTATTATAAAGCGATTAACAGCCTCATACTCCTGTTTTAATTAAGCTATGTTGTGAAATATTCAGCATTTGAACCTGTTCTGGCCTGCCTCTTTTTATCATTGAATTACTATCTTTAATTTGTTTCTCTGCTGAAAGATGAATTTCACTTAAGGATTACTGTACACTGCTCTGGCATTTTGTGGTTTCTTGTCAGCCCTTGTGAATCTAGATCATAGCTAACTTCAGTTCCTCTGACATGTCCTATATGCACAGTCTCTTGACTACCCTGTCTCAGTGGATTTGTTAACTCATATTGTGGTCTAGTAGAAATGAATGGACATTTTAGATTAACTTAATGATAGAGATTTCAGATGACAGTAGAGTTTACTTTTGGAGCTAACTTCAGGTTATGTAGGGCACAGTAGATATCTAGTGACCTATCACTTAACAGAAATGCATTTTGAAAGTTTCAATGCTGAATGGACCTTAGTCTGCCAAATACATTAAAATGTTGCTAAGAGGGAGGCACTTTCCAGGATGTGTGAGATTTGGTGTACCCAAATCCAGAAGATCTGGTCCTCAGATATATCACCTCTACCTTTGAATCATGATACCTGCTTTCTCTTTGTAATTTGTTTTTCAGCTTTTTCTACTCTGTCACCCCAGACTCACTAAACACAGTGAAAAAATACTGAATCTGCTCTCACATGTACTCATGCAACTATTTCAATGTTCAGCATGTGTATCTTCTGGCCTAAGAACAAATGGATAGAAAATGGCCATGAACAAATTGTGACTGGAAATTAGAAGAAGGTCTCTAGCTATCAGAGGGGGGACATGGTTCTGGAAAAGCTTCCCACTAGGAGTTCTGGGGGCAAACAACTTAACTAGTTTTAAGAGCAAGCTGGACAAATTTATGGGTGCAATTGTATGACAGAGTTGCTTGTGAATGTACGGGGCAGGGCTCTTCAGCCCTAGGCCTCACCTCTGGTATATATCTTGTGTTCCTAAAGCTCATACTTCAAGGTTTCAGCTTGTCACTGGCAGAGGTCAAGAAGGGATTTTGTTGCCCTTCTGGGAGTTTGTTTGTTTTTTTTATTTTTTTCCCATGAAGCATCAGAGATGTCCATGGCTGGAGATGGGACATCGGGCAGAATGAACCAGGGCTCTGAAGTGGCACCGAACATTCTCACTCTCAATTGCTTGGCTGGCTGGTTCTTGCTCACATTCTCAGTGTCTAACTGATCATCATTAAGGCTACAATTTTGTCACAGAAGTCACAGAATCCATGACTTCCAAAGACCTCCGTGACTTCAGCCCCAGCGGTTGGGAGCTGCAGGGTCCTGTTGCTTCCCACAGCAGCAGGGAGCTGTGAGGTACCCCTGCTGCCTGAGGAAGAAAGATCCCAGCTCCCAGACACCATGGGCAGCAGGGGTACCCTGCAGCTCCCAGCCACTGTGGGGAACAGGAGGACCCTATAGTCTCCAGCCACCATGATGGGGAAGACGGGGGAACCGAGCAGCATCCCAGCTGCCGGGGCAGGGAAACCTGGCTGCCAGAGAGGGGGAGGGGGACCCCCACAGCTCCTTGTGGCAGGTCAGGGGGACCCCGTCAGCTCCTCACTGTGGTGGCAGTGGCAGGGGGACGCTGGAGCTCTGAGCCCCCATGGGTGGTGAAGGCCCTGGAGCCACTCTGTAGCTGCCCAGTCCCTTCGCATTTTATCACGGATATTTTTAGTAAAAGTCAGATCATGGGCTTCCATGAATTTTTCTTTATTGCCCATGACCTGTCTGTGACTTTTCCTAAAAATATCCATGACAAAATCTTAGCCTTAATCATCATATGTGGGGTTGGGAAATAATGTTCCCCTATGTCAGATTGGCAGTGACCTTGGGGAGTCAGCGGTTCACCTTCTTCTGCAGCGCACAGGTCACTTGCCAGGATTCTCTGGGTATATCTCATTTAATCATTTCCCTGTCGTTGCAGGGGTCTTGAGCACTGGTGCGACTCGGTCCCTCCCAGCCTCTGCCTGTGGCACATAATAGTCCAGTCTCCTGGGGATAGCAGTAATACTTTGGTCTCATTTTAGTTGTTGGGTTTAGTGTGCAGGTGCTCAGTGGTGACAGTGGCCGGTGATATCCAGGAGGTCAGACTAGATGATCTAGTGGTCCCTTCTGGACTTAAACTCTGCGACTCTAACCCAATCATTAGATTTTATCCTTTTCCTCCACTGCCTTTTCACAGTCCCTGGGAGGAACCTCAGCTAGTATAAGTCACCATAGCATCATCGATGTCAGTGAACAGTCTGGCTCTGTTTTTGGAGAAGTGACGGCATCCCAGTCCCAGCTTCACTTTTCAGCTTCACTTGGACAAACCTGGGTATTTAGAGCAAACGCCTCAGTACGAAAATTTGATTTATGTAAATGTTGCCACTTGTATTGCACAACTTGCACTTTCATTGTACCTGTATTTAAAAGACAAAGTTAGTATAATTATTTATTTGTATTATGGGACCCCAAATGAGACTAGGACTCCTGTGTGCCGGGTGCTGTACAAACACACAGTAAGAGCCAGTATCAGCCCCAAAGAGTTTAAAACCTAATTCGATGCAACAGAGAAGGGTTGAGAGAGGGGATATAATGCCCAAGCAGTGGGGAACAAATATGTTGGCTTGCAAATGGCAGGTTATTATTTGTTGGTTTCTTTTTTACAATTATTTTGGGGTAGGGTTTTGTTGGGAGGGGATTAGAGACAAAGAAAGGGGGAAGGGCTTTGAAAGGAGGGAGGACAAGGAAAAGGAGAAGAGGAGGGAAGAAGGGCAGGATGGAAGGCAGGTGTGGTGAGGCTGAAGAGAAGAGACTGGGAGGGAGTAAGCTGCAGCAAACAGCCAATTAGCATGGGGGAAGACTGTC